>PVKA01011014.1:0-62368 GCA_004027165.1 Ctenomys sociabilis | reverse complement strand
TATATATATATATATATATATATATATATATATATATATATATATATTACCAATTTTCTAAAGTGCTCCCCAAATTTCTTGGAGTATCTCTATGTACTGATACAGCACTTATTACAGGACAGAGCCTGTTAAAAAGTCTGGGTCCTGAAAACTTTACAGTAAAGCCCCTTTCACCCTCCAATCCTGAGACAATAAGTCTTGCAGTTCTCCCTCATCATTGCTGTCAGCATTCTCCTCTTCCTTTTTCTACAGTTCTTTTATGGCCAGAACCTCCTTTAGTTTATTTTTTATTTCATCCTCGCGACTCCGCAGCTTTTTTTACCCGATGGTAACACTCTATTTTCTCATGAATCTCCCCAATCTGGCGGTCCAGGGGGACCTCCTCATCCTCTTTAGCAACTATAACTTCGGAAATAGTGCTGACCTGCCATGGCTTTTTGAAATTTGTCCCACTCTTTGTCCATCTGATCCTTTGGGGTATCCACCTTTTGGACCTTTCATCTACCTCAGGATCGTCAATAAATCCTTCCAGTAATCTTTCTGTAGTGCTTTCTCTTCTTACCACCACTTTTTCATGTATTTCCGCTTTATCATCTGACCCTGAATGAGGAACTAAGAGGGCCTAGGGAGGATTTGTATTAAAGGCATCATTTGGCAGCACACTACTTGTTGCATCCAACGAGGAAAGTGAGTGTTCTTTGCTGTGTCAGGCAGCTGTTTCCTACTGCCCCTCAGTTCTCCTCTTCCTCCTTCTCCCCTCCTTCTCCTCCCCTCCTCCTCTTCCTCCCCCACCCCTCCTCCTCCCCCCTCCCCCCTCCTCCTCTTTTTTCCTCATATTCAGGGAGTAAACTGAGTCCCAGAAGCTTGTTGGGGGTCGCTCTCGCTGACTCTTTTCCTGTTTTATCAAGGGTGGTGGTGGACAATGTGGAGAGCTGTACTTGAGGCGCCTTGACTCTCAGCATCTGGATTATTAGTGTCTGGCACCTTCCTCTTGGTTAATTCTTCCTGATTCACCACTCTGAGTGGAAGTGGAAGATGCCATCTTTGCCTGAACTCCTTCTTGACTCATTCTGTGTCCTGCCCTTTGATTTGAGACAGGGTCTCACTATGTAGCACAGGCTGGACTTGAATATGGTGATCCTCGTGCCTCAGCCTCCCAAGTGCTGGCACCACCATGCCCCGCAGGTGTCCATATACTTTAAAAATACTCCTTCACTAAGCATGGTGGTGCAAACCTGTCATCTAGCACTTGGGAGACTGAGGCAGGAGGATCGCTGCAAGTTGGAGGCCAACTTGGACTGTATAGTGAGTTCAAGAGCAGCCTGAACTAAATAGTGAGAGCAAGAGCCTGCCCCAAAAATTTTGTACATGTCATCTTTACCCTTGTATGATACACATGGTGAAAGCAGTCTAATAATAACTCTATCCATGCAGCTGAGCATGGTAGCATACAGATACAATCCTAGCTACTCAGGAGGCTGAGGCAGGAAGGTTATATAACTCAGGGACTTGGCAAGACCCTGTTTCAAAAAATAAAAGGGAGCCGGGCGTGGTGGCGCAGGCCTGTAATCCCAGCACTTGGGAGGCTGAGGCAGGAGGATTGTTGTGAGTTCAAGACCAGCCTGAGCTACAAAGTGAGCTTAAGGCCAGCCTGAACTGCATAGTGAGACCCTGTCTCAAAAAGACAAAAAAATAAATAAATAAATAAAATAAAATAATAAAAGGGGAGCCGGGGAGATGGCTCAATAGAATAAGTGCTTGCCTAGCAAGTGCAAGGGTCTGAGTTCAATCCTGGTTCTGCAAAAATGAATAAATAAATAAATAAAATAAAAGGGGCCAGGTTTAATGGTGCATGCCTATTCTCCCAGCACTTGGGAAGCTGAGGCAGAAGGACCACCATGAGTTTGAAGCCAGCCTGAATTACATAATGAGACCTTGTCTGAGAAGAATCATAAAAAAATAAGGGCTGGGAATGTAGTAACCCAGTGCAAGGGCTCTGGGTTGAATCCTCTGTACTGGAAAAAAAAAAAAAAAATTGATCTATTTGAATCTTACTCTCATATATACAGTCTTAAGTTCTCTGGATCAGCACAAAGGGCCACCTGCTGATAAGCAGATCAAGCATGGAGTGGTGGCATAAGGAGCCTCACATAGGAGAGACAGTAACAGCCCAGGCCCTTTGACCCAGCCTCTAACTAACTCAAGATGCTAAACAGCTTTTGGAGCTCTGCAAATGTGGAACCTTTTGGGTTTCATTTCCCTGAAGCCTCACAGAAGCCTCAGATGAGTTTCTGCCTGCTGAGGCCCAATTTCTCCACAACCTCCCAGATGCCTCTGAGAAATCAGCTTGGTAATTCCCAAGGATGACAACTCTGACTTAATGTTGGCACATTCTGGTTTTCTAAAGATTTAAAGTTTAAGTTGGGCAGGGTGGCACAGGCCTGTAATCCAAGCACTCGGGAGGCTGAGGCAGGAGGATTGTGAGTTCGAGAGCAGCCTGAGCTACAAAGTGAGCTTAAGGCCAGCCTGAACTGCATAGTGAGACCCTGTCTCAAAAAGACAAAAAAAGACAAAAAGGATTTAAAGTTTAAGCTAATATTTTCATCTTTAAAAACCATAAGCAGGGCTGGGGAGATGACTCAGTGGAATAAGTGCTTCCCTGGCAAGCACAAGGGCCTGAGTTCAATCCCTGGTTCTGCCAAAAAAAAAAAAAAAGTATAAGTAGTAGCCAGTCAGGTTTCATGGTACCAGAGCAGCTTAGGGAGAAGGATCCAAAGTTCCAAGTCCAACTTGGGCAACTTAGCCAGAGCCTGTTTTTGTTGTTATTTTGTGTGTGGGTTTTTTTGGCTTGGTTTTATGTTGTTTTTTCAAGACTGGGGATTGAACTTGGGGTCTTGCCCTTTCAGGATTCTTTTTTCTTTTTTGGTTGGCTCAAGCTGCTTTCAGGGTGATTCTGGTACAGCATGCATGGAGCTGGGAATTGAACTGTGGTCCCCTGCGCCTGAGTTTGCCCAAGCTTTATTTATTTATTTATTTATTTATTTATTTATTTATTTATTGCCCAAGCTTTAAACAACTAAGCTAACCCACAAGCCCCCTTATTTATTTATTTATTTATTGTGGAACCGGTGATTGAACTCAGGCCCTTACGCTTGCCAGGGAAGCGCTTATTCCACTGAGCCATCTCCCCAGCAAAATTTTGAAACAATGTCTGGCTAAGTCACTAAAGGACTCAAACTTGGAATCCTGATCCTCCTGCCTCAGCTTCCTAGAATGCTAGAATTACAGTATAAATCACAGATCTTGTTTTAAATTTTTAGTTATTAGCTGGGTGTGGTGGCACACATCTGTAATCCTAGAACTCATAAGACTGAGGTGGGAGCCGGGCGTGGTGGCGCATGCCTGTAATCCCAGCATTTGGGAGGCTGAGGCAGGAGGATTGTTATGAGTTCGAGACCAGCCTGAGCTACAAAGTGAGCTTAAAGCCAGCCTGAACTGCATAGCGAGACCCTGTCTCAAAAAGACAAAAATAAAAAGACTGAGGTGGGAGGATTGCTGTGAGTTTGAAATGAGCCTGGGCTATAAAGTGAACTCAAAGCCAACCTGAACTGCATAGTGAGACCCTGTGTCAAAAAGACAAAATAAAATAAAAGATTTTACTTATTGATTAATTTAGGGTCTCAGTATGTAGCTTTGTTTGGCCTTGAACCTGAGGTGATTCTCTGCCTTGGCCTTTCAAGTGCTAAGATTATAGATGTTGTGCCACCATACCCAGCTACTTAAAATTTTATGGGCCAGAGAAATAGCTCAATGGCATAAGCGCCTCCCTGGAAAGCACAAGGTCCTGAGTTCGATCCCTGGTAAATAAATAAATTTTAAAAATGACTGGAAATGTAACCCAGTTATAGAGCACTTAGCATGCATGAGGCCTGTGTTCAATCCCCAGTGCAGGAAAAAAAAAAAAAAAAATCAGATTCCTTGAGGTCATTTTCACCCCTCTTTTAATAGTAATAATTATTTCTTTAAATTCATTCCCTTATTATTCACAGCTGTAAGAGGCACCTCATGAGTATTAATTAATTAAATTCTTGCTAGTGGCCTACATTATTTTGGGTTTGCATAAAGGACTTAAAACTTGAGCGGGACATGGTTGCACACCTGCAAGCCCAGCACTCAGGAGGCTGAGGCAAGAGGATCACCATGACTTGGAGCCAGCCTGGGCTACATAGTGATTTCAAGGCCAAGTCTGAACTACATAGTGAGACCCTATCTCAAACAAAAATTTAAAAAGAAATTTAAACTTATATTTATGTCCTGCTTTACATATCCTTGTTAGCATACATTCTTTGAATTCCTAAATAAATACAGGATACACAGCTTAGGTGAATTACACATACAAAGCAAGTGGCAGTGTCTAAGGACCCCAAGAACTGTTGCTCTAACTGCAATACAGTTGCTTTCATTAGCTGAAAGAGTCCAGTTTAGACACTTTTGGCAAGAGAAGTCAGCATAATTTCATAAATCCTAATGAATGAATTTCCTTTTCACTAAAGTATGGCCAGGGCTTTATCTACAAGTTGCTGCTGTCCATAGTCACAAGATTACATCTCCATCATACCTATAGTTGGTCCTCCACACCCGGAGACACCACATCCATAGTTATTCTCTACAAACTGAAGCCACTTTGAGAGCCAATGCTGGTGGTGAATGTATACCTGTAGTCCCAGCATTCTGGAAGGCTGAAGCAGGAGACTGCAGAAAATTCAAACCCTAGCCTGGCAACTTGGACTAAGACCTTGTGTCAAAATTTAAAGATTTAAAGGCTGGAGACTGGGCGTGGTGGCACATGCCTGTAATCCCAGCTCTTGGGAGTCTGTGAACAGGTGGATCACTATGATCTAGTAGTGAGACCCTGAACGCCCCGCAGGCCCTTCCATAAAATACAACAACAACAACAACAAAAGATTTAAAGGCTGGAGATGGGGCTCAGTGTAAAGGCCCTGGTCTCAATCTCTAAGACCTTAAATAAATAAACAAACACAGGCCTGGCATACCCTTCTAATTCCCATACTAAGGAGGCTGAGCCAGAAAGCTCACAAGTTCTAAGCCAGCCTGAGTTACATAGTAAGTTCAAGACTAGTTTTAACCGCATGGTAAGACTCTTGTCTTAATAAATAAATAGGACTAGGGAGATGGCTCAGTGGAATAAGCACTTCCCTGGCAAGCGCAAGGGCCTGAGTTCAATCCCTGGTCCCACACAAAAAAATAAATATATAAATAGCAATGAGGGAAATCCTGGCTGTACTTAACTGTTTTCCTTGTCATTATTGACTGAACAATAGTGTAAGGACTACTTAGCTAGCATTTGCATTGAACTGCATATTATACAGAATATGGAGATGATTTACAGCACAGTATATGGGAGGGTGTGAACAGACTATGCTGACACTGTTCTAGATAAGGGATCTGGGTGGGAGAGGAACCTGGAACCCCTTCCCACAGGCACAGAGGGAGGATCATTTATCCTCTTTCACTGTGGCCACCTTCCTGGCAAGAACTGCATTGTGAGATCTGCTCCTCTGGGAACTCTGAAAGGGTGTGAGGAAGTTAATGAAATTCAGAGACAGGAGAGGTCCTCCATTCCTTTCCTGTTTTTCCAACCAGTTAGGGCCCTAGGAACAATGCCAATGCATCTTGGTCGAAGTAAGAACACTGAAAAGAGAAAAACTGAGGCCTAGAAGACCACTCTGGACTGTGAAACAACTGCCAGGAAAGTTAAACTCTTTAAAAAAATAAAATAGGTTAAACCCTGGAAACTAAATGTGGCCAAACAAGTTTAACTGAGATGTTAAGAAAATTCGGAGGGCACTTTATAATTTTATTTATTTTGAGACAAGACCTTGTTTAGGCTGGCCTTGAACTCACTGTGAAGCCCAACTTGGTGCCTCTCAATCCTGTTTTTTTCAGATATAGAGGAAATAGAAGCTTGGGCTAGGATTGTGATCTCAAGTAGTAAAGGGCGAAGCCAGGAACACTCCCAGGTTTATTAACCAATTTCGCTTAGCACTTTCTGGCCGAGAACATTTTGGAAGCACTCAAGAGGGGCACTAGTCTGATTTACTGAGCTGCAGGGTTTGGTGTGGCCTCCAGGCGGCGCCCAAGGTCGATGGCCTGGGCTAAACTGGGCGGACATCGTGACCGCGCGCCTGCAAAAACTGACTTGCAAATCCGCAAAAGCAGCCCCAGCCTGCGCAAGGCCTTAAGTGTCCTTAACGCCGAGGAGGCAGTCAAAGCAGGTGTCCTGATCGCATCTCCCCTAGGTACCCAAGATAACGCACTGGTACTGTGGGCAGCACCAACTGTAAAACAAACCCATTACCTTCTGCTCCGGCTGCGGCGCAGCCGAGGGGGCTTAAGAGGCGAGGCCGCGCATGCGCGCGAGGTAAAACGCCCCCTGCCGCGCCTGAAACTGTTCGCTGGGCCAAACCTTACTCCCAGCTGGGCTGAAAGCTCTCAAGCAACCTAAAGGCTTCCAGCCAAATTCTCTTGGGGGCAAGTCTTCCTGATGTAAAACTCAATCACGCTGCAGCTTCGTTTTATTTCTGTGAATATTCCTTCTCCAGCCCCACAGACTAGGCCGGGCACCTGGCCCTTAACCTCAACCCACAGCCGTGATGAACGCCTCCTCAACCCCACTTCACTCTGCCGTAGTCTCCTGGGCCCTGCCTCACAGCTGTGCACCATTTCTTCGCTTGCCTCCTTCAGGAAACGCTTCCTGATTAAACCCGGGGGACCGCAGCCGCCCGGATTACCCTGGAGAGCTCTCGAGGCCGAGGCGGGAGTCTCCGGGCAGGCGAAGGCGCTCAGAGCAGCGCTGGGGTCCGTCCCGCCCTCCCTACCCCATGCGAGTGAAGTCAGGCGGTAGCTCGGGGACACAGCTATATTGGGACGCGGAGGCTCCTACACAGTAGGAGAGGCACGTCCCGGCCCCAGGGGCCCCGGACCCGATACCGAGCGCGGCCCCAGCCCGCTCCACGCGTCCATCCACCCTCGGCGCGGCCCGCCCGGGGCCCAGCGGGAGGGAGCCGGGGCGGCGAGTTAAGGCAGCTTGGCGGGAGGGAGGAGGGGGGAGCAGGGCGGGAGTCTGCAGCGCCCTCGAAACGCCGGCTCAGCGAGGGACGAGCGGCTCGCCTCCCACTCCTCTCTCGAGGACAAGGGAAGACAGTCAATAAATAACCGGAGGCGAGTAGGAGCCCCGGAGACTCGCAGAGTCAGGAAAGCTGGAGGTGTGGACGGTGGGGAGGTCCTCACTGTCCTTGGAGAAGCGTGTGTCCACAGCCTTGGGGGACATGGGGCTCCAGGGCCCCGAAGCTCGTGGCGCAGTTCCCCTCAAAAGTTAAAGTGGCTGCCGCTGGACGCAGCAGGATGTGGGGAGGGCACGACCAGGGGCGGCTTCGGGGACAGTGTGGACTTCTCCGCATCCACCCGCTTCAGGGCGCGGCCGCGGTGGCCCTCCGGACGGCCCAGGTAGAGCAGATGCCGGCCCGGCCCCCCTGAGTACCTGGAGAGGCCGCCGGAGGGCACACGTGTGAGCAGCGCCGGGGGCGCGCGGTGCGAGGGGCAAGGCAGCCTGCGGCTCCCGCCGATGCCCAGCCGGGGCGCGGGGGCGGAAAGCGCGGGCCGCGTGGAGGGCGCCGCGCAGCCCCGGTTGGGGGGCACGTCCAGCCGCAGGGGGGGCGCGCTTTCGCGCGGGAGGGGGCTGGGCTCGGGCGGGAGCGCGCGCGCCGCGAAGGGGGCGGAGCCGGGGGCGACAGGCTCCGAGCCCTGACGGGACTGCGGCGGGCCGTGCAGATAGCGCAGCAGCTCCTCCAGTGTGGTGACCTCCACCGCCTGCCCCGGGCAACCGGGCGGCGGCGGCCTCACCAGCACGCGCGGCGCGGGCCCTCCTGCCGCGTGGCTGCCCCGTGCGCGGCCAGGGCCTTCCTTGGCGTTGTTCCCATTCTGGTTCCATTCCCAGGGCGCTCCGGGCGCGCGGAGGTGCTTGACAGGCAGTTCAGGCGTGGACTCCGGCGTGGGCAGGCAGGCCAGCTCGGGCGGGGGCCCACCGTCGGGCGGGGGCAGGAAGGTGCTGTAGAGCTGCGGGGTCTGCGCGGCGTCGCTGTCCTTAGCTGGCGGTGGGGGCTCCGCCCCTGCCCCGTGCAGCCGCGCCAGGCTGCGGAGGGAGAGAGGGCGCGGGAGCCCCGCGGTCTCGATGTCCTTTCTCCCTCGTCGTTGCGCGCGGCGACAAGCACAGGACACCAGGAGGCCAGAGATGGAGGCGCCCAGGGCGAAGGCTGCGGCCACGCTGGCCAGGAGGAGCGGGACAGGGACGGAGCGCGAGGGCGAGGACGCGGGGAGGTCCCGGCGCACGCCTGCCACCGAGGGGAGCAGGGGCTCAGCCGGGCCCTGGGCTTCCTTCCTTGGCGTCCACCTCCCTAGACGCCTCCAAATAGCCCAACACTACCCTCACGCACAGGCCAGCGCGTCTGGGCCCTGCAGCCATGCCAAGAGCAATCGCCAAATTGCCCGTGCAGGAGGACTCAGGCTGCAGTGCCTGGCTGGGGGGAGGGGGGTCCAAACAGGTGTTAGTGAGCACCAAACACCAGTTCGTGCTGGGCGCGGAATCCTCCAAGTCAGCAGCCCCACACGTCACTCCTGCCCTTCCCGGCAGCCCCCTTACCCTGAGTGTGAGCTCCAAGAGTGGAAGACTGGGGCCCCGAGGCATCACTGGGGGGACTGGGGCCCTCAGGGGAAGGGCCAGGACCCAGAAGCACTGGTGACAGAGACCAGGTCAGAGCCCATGAGGCTCCTGCGCTCCACCAAACACCCACCCAGTGTCCCCCAAGCTTTGGAACCCAACAGTTCATATCTCCAACGTCTGCTTTTCCCTCCTTGTAGGGCAGGGCTCACTGTGGGGGCATTTATTTACTTGTGCAAAAGCTATTACACACCCCACTGTGCCAGGCACTGAGCTAGAAGCTGGGCATCTGAAGGATGCTGACTCTTGCCTGAGACTCTGAGGGTGTCCAGGGTGCTGGTCTGCTGCTGCCACATGGCACAGGTGGGGGGTATGGGCTAATAAGGGAAGTTGAAGCTGAGACAAGAGGACTCACCATAAGTGGAATCCCCAGGCCCAGATTGACTCCCAGTCGCTCCATCTATGAAACAGGGAGAGAGGGTGGAGAGGGGGGAAGTGGGAGGCTACCTGGAGAAGTGATGGCACCAACAACCATACCACAGGAAGCAAGGAAGACAAAAGTCCACACCCAGATGCTGGTTGCCTGTGGCCATCATAGCCAAGTGTGGCCCTGGCTGTGGCTGCAGCCGCTCCTTTCCTTTACCTTGGCAGTCACCATGCTCCATGGAATCCTGGTTTCCAGCCTGATCTACATCAGTCCTTGAAAGAAAAGGAGGTGGCTGGTTGCAGTGCTGCCCCTTGACCACACACCCCACCCTGGCCCTCAACTTCCTTTCTTATGTAAAACATTCTCAGGTAATTCTGGGGTGCACTCACCCACCAGGTCCCCTGATGTCCACACAGCCTCTAGAGCTATGCCATCCACAGTATGGGTCCTGAGAAGCCAGACAGCTCCTAGGGGAAAATGAATCATGTGAGACGAACCCACATTCCATCCTGCTGCAGTCTCATATCCCATCACCCTGGCTTCCAGGAGGTTCCCAGCATGCGAATCCCATTCCTTGATCCCAGCCTCTGCTCTGGGTCCTTGCTGTTTCCACTTTCAAAACTATGCCCTTCATGTCCCTGCCAGCACCAAGACCTATAGACCTTTCTGTGCTCCTGATGGCCACGGTATTTTCCCTGGTCTCAGGCCCCTCTCACCTCTGACAGGCCCCATGCCGAGCACAGCGGCTGACAGGGAGGGAGATGATACAGCCGGAAAAAGCCACAAAAAGCCTGTGACCCTTGGTGTCCAGCTCCAGCCCTATGATGCGCCGTGCTGCTTGGGCTGCATGCTTCCCACTGCACCTAGGGTAAAAAGGTGTCAAGAAAGGCAGGCAAAGCTAACCTTTCTCCTGGGACAGCTGATAACCAGACAGCAGGGAGGTAGATAAGCAATGGGGCACAACCCTGGAGCTGCCCTGCCCCTCTTGTGCTCCTCTGATCACCAAGCCCTTTCACCACCAAGCCACTCCTGCCCTGCTGAAGCCAGCAGTGACATTCCCAACCCATTCCCACATCCCTGCCTGTTGCCTCCCATCCTACCCTGTCCCACAGGGAAACTGTCCCCTTACCTAGAGGGGCTGTAGGCATCAATCTCTTCCAAAAGGATGGGCTCAGTTCTTCCAGGACGCCCCCCAGGAGGCAGTACCTTTAGCACAATCCCATCTTCCGAGCCAAGGAACAGGACTGTGATGTTACTTTGGGGACCAGCTGTGCCGTCCACAGCTACCTGTGTCAGGAGAGCCCTGGAACATAGGTCTCAGATTAGGGCAGCCTATCCCGTGGAAGCTTGAGTTTGTTCTCCCTAACTCAAGGTTCCCTTTGCATTCTACCCTCTACTTTCATTTCTCCCTCCACTGATTTAGTTTGTCTCCTGAGTCAGAGAGAGGACAGCAGCTGAAGGGGGCTTGGGTACCCAGAAGTACCTGCTGGAAAGGGTGAGGAGAGGCTGATGGATGGCAGGGGGAACCGCAGGGTCCAGCAGTGGATGGACCTTGATGAACGTCAGGACATCATCAGGAAGTTCTTTAGAAGAGGAAAAGGAGGCGGCTCCACCTACACCTGCACAGGATCCAGGCCTGGCAGACACAGAAGAGGCAGCCTTAGGCCAGGGAACCCAGGTCCAGTTAAGCTGTGTCCCTCCACTGCTCAAAAACATGCCTGGCAGTTCCCGCCTCATTCAACAGACACCTGTGGCCCTGCTTCCCATCCCTGATGCAGCTGCCTGGTCCCCTTACTGGCCTGTCTCCAGGCCTGGCCCTCCTCAGTCTCATCCTGCAAGCAGGCAGCGCCTTCTCCTGCCCCCAGAGAGGCCTCCCCCACCCTAGGTACCTGGGTGAGGGGACCCTGTCCTCAGACACAGGGGTCCAGGCCCCATCCAGACTTCTCTGCTCCTTGAACTTGCCCTCAAACCCACGCTCAATATCATCCAGGTAGAAGGCGCAGACTGCAGATCCAGGGATGCTGGGGGCCAGAAAAGATGCAGGAGAGGTGCTGAAAGGGGTTGTGCCAGGTAAGAAGTGGTAGTCACCCTTCACGCACCATGTTAGGCTGGGACAGCCCCTAGGTATCACGCTAGGAGGAAGAAAGGGGCTGGGGAGATGGCTCAATTGAATAAGCGCTTGCCTGGCAAGCTCAGGGGCCCGAGTTCAATCCTTGGTTCCACAAACAAAACAAAAACAATAGGGGTAGCTAGGAGGAAGAAAGGTGGAGAATAGCAAACAGGCTTTCTTTAAGACATCCCTCACTGCCCACATCAGCAGGCGTTGGGAGGGGAGCTGGAAACTGGGGCAGGGGACACATGAAGTCACAGTCATCAGCCTGGTACCAACCTATTGGTCTGGGTGGTGAAGACCCCAAAGAGAGCAGAGTGACCATGCAGGCTCACAGGCCCTGTCAAGGCCTGTAAGACGTCAAAATAAAAGGTTGAATCCCCGGGGACAGAACAGTTGAGCCGAAGCTTCAGGAAGGATGTCCACTGGCCATCCAGGGCCCGGTTCGAGCCACCCATGTCACGTTTACACACCCGGGCCACTCGGGAGAACTGCACCTGGTGGGTAGGGAGAGGAGGAAGCTGGCCCAGAGGAGTAGGGTGGCTTCTGGGCACCAGAGACAGGATCACAGCAAAGGAAGGGTCGGTGGGGAATCATCTAGGGTCAGATGAGGGGTACAGGCAGAGTGGGGTGGAAGCCAAGAGCCAGGTGTCATTCAAGGTTGGTGGCCTGTAGCCTAGGAGTTGCGCTGTGGAGCTGAGGTCCCACTTTCTTACCCTCCCCAGCCGGGCGTCCTCCACAGAGACTTCTCGGAAGAAGAAGTAAATATGGTCTCCATGCTCCAAGGCGTGGATGAAGTGTGGCTCTGAGGTAGGAGCAATGAAAGAGTATACAAGGGTCTCCACTCCGAAGCTCCTGTTCCTCACTGCACCTGCCTGCTGCATCTGTGCACACACCATACCACCTGCCTGCCCCCCAGCTTGGTCCTCTGCCACTACTCCCCAAGAACAGCCTCCCGTCCCCAAGCCCACTGACCTCGGAGCCACTTGGAGTCATGCTTAGCAGTGCGGAGCAGGGGTAGAGGCCCAAGGCTTCTGTAAACAACAGGATCGCTGGCCTGGAAGTCTGTGTTTGTGGCTGAGTACAGGCTGCCCTCTGCAGGACGGGGTGAAGGGAACCCTCAGGGTCTCCTGCCTGTTATTAGGCTGCCCATGCCTGGCTCTGGCTCCTCCCTCGCCCTCCATTCAGGGACAGAGGACCAAGCTGGGGGAGAAGCTAAGGTGGGCACTCCCTCCAGCCTCCTGTCTGCTTCTCCATGCCCAGGTACACACCTGCAAAGATGGCTACATTGGACTGGGTGGCATCGAAGGGGCATCGAGCCCGTCCATCCATCTCTTTACTCTCCTGCTGCAGTGAAGTTATCTGCAGGCAGAGGGAGCAGGTTCCTAGAATACTTGGGGTGTTGAATGCTGGCTCCTTGACCCACGCCCTCGCATCCCCTTGTGTCCTTCCCCAAGCCTTTTTGGGCCTTTCCATTCTTTTTTATGTATTTGGTACAGGGTCTCACTATGCAGTTGCAGCCTCCTCAGTGCTGGGATTACATGCATATGTCACCACACCCAGACTTGGTGGCCCACTCAGTGTGCCCAGGGGGGCAGGGATGGTGTGGTATGCAGTATGAGATTGAACCCTGCTCCCTGTGCTTGCCTAAGCAGGCACTTAGCCTACTGAGCTATCTCGTTGGCCCTGGGCCTTTCCATTCTGAGCAATCCCATTCCCCAACCCCAGTTCCTAGGCCCTTCCTGTCAAACTGCTGCCCATCTTGGGTTCTGCTCCCAGCCTCACCCTGCCCTCCACCCTCTCCTCTGTACCCCGTAGCTGCGGCACTTCGGGTTGAATGAGTTCGTTCCACAAGCAAGGAGTGTCTGGGAGTCCCGGAGAACAAGGACACGAATGTAGTTGTAGCATTCCTCCTAGAGAACCCAAAATTCAAGCAGGGAACTGGGGTCAAAGGAAGAAGTTATTACCCTTGAATAATATGGGATAGAATCTCCCTAAACTGGTAGCTAGCCAGGTGTCCATGGACAATCATTTGGCTTCTCTGAGCCTTTTGGTGAGGTGGGTAAACAAAAAGCCTTAATTTTTGTTCTCTTGGCCAGGGGTGGAAAGGTGGGTAGGTCGCTGGCTGTGGTGGAGGATCACTCAGGCAGAGGCTACAGGTAGGGAACCTCCCCCGCTTCCGGATGCCTCCTTCCACTCCTCACCGTCTGCTTTCCCCGGACAGCACAGTTCTCCATACCTTGGCTCCTCCATGTCAGATACTGAAGGGAGAAGCAAAAGGGGGAGCTTGGGAGGCGTCCTGGCCCCACCTCACAGCCTGGCTCTTTCCTGGTCATTCTTCCCCCTACTTGAGTCCCTCAGCTCCCTCCCAGTCTCACCTCCAGGCTTGCTAGACAGCCTCACCTTGTTGGGCACCAGCCCTTCCCCTTCCTCCTGGGCCTGAAGATCAAAGAAGAAGATGTGGTCCCTGGAGGATAGGGGGCAGGGAAGGGAGGGTCAGAATTTAAGTGAGGTACCCAGTCTGCAGTTCCACCTCCCCATGGTCACCTGCACAGGGGCAGCTGGCACAGCCCACCTGGCTCCTGGCCCTCCCCTAACTCCAAGCCTTGGTGTTTGGCACTAGGCACAAGCATATCCACGTCTCATGGCTATGCACCTACATGTTATCCCCTGAAGGATGCTGCAGTGGCCATGCAGGTCCCATATCTTCTCAGAAGCATGCATGTCTGCCCCACAACTGTGCCTTGGCCAGCTTACCGGGCAGCAACTAGCAAGGTCCGGTTCAAGGTCAGGAATCTCTGGAAGTCCAGCCCCAGTTCTGCAGCCACAGCATCTTCCTCCAGCCCCCGGAACCAGGACAATGGGGAAGAACCTGGAGGACAGACAGCAAGGCGGTGCTGAGGGCCTGGGGTACCATGGGAAGCCCCACACCATGGACACCCAGCCATGGACAGGGAAGGAGCACGGAACACTTAATCCCCACCAAACACTGTGTTCACACTTTTTTTTTTGTCTTTTTGAGACAGGGTCTCACTTATGCAGTTCAGGCTGGCCTTAAGCTCATTTTGTAGCTCAGGCTGGTCTCGAACTCACAACAATCCTCCTGCCTCAGCCTCCCGAGTGCTGGGATTACAGGCCTGCGCCACCACACCCGGCTGTTGTGTTCACACTTTTGATGCACCATTTCCCTTTCACACTAACCTCGTGAAGTTGGGCTGAGGTAGCAAGCATCTCCCTTAGCATGAAGTGGCAGACACAGGATTTAGATCCACTGCCTTTAAGCCGAGCCTGTACACTGGCCCAGCTGGAGCCTTTACTCTACTTCCCCAGCCTCACAGTCCCTGCAGCACTCCAGTCTTCTGCCTCTTCTGAGCCATTTCAGGATCCACCTGGCCCAATGTTGGGAACTTTAGTCCCTGGGGCTCAGGGAGATGCGTCAATATTCATAAAGTGCTTAGAACTGTGGCTGGTGTGCAAAGCATTCACCACTTTGCTATTCTTATCAATCCCCCAACAATCTCTCTCACTAACCCAAGCGCAGTTCCTTCACCTTTCTAATTCCTCCACTTTCTACACACATAACAGAGCCCCGCAAAATAGATAGCATTCTGCTCAGAAAGGGGGATTCACAATTTCTGTCATGGTGTAAATTATTTTGAGCATGGTAGTACAAGCAGTAGATGGGGAGGTAAGAGGTGTTGGGGATCACTACACTGGTTGTGGCCTTCACACTGTAGCTAAAAATAATAAATATAAAGCATTTACTTTGTGCCAGACAGCATTCTCAGCACTTTATATGTATTACCACATTTAACCCTTAAAAAACTCCATGAGGGAAAAATATTTTTCAGATGAGGAGAATGAGGCTAAGAAAGTTTGAATAATTTTAAGATCACAAAACTGATAAAATCCAAGTATGGTAGTGCAGATTTATAATCTCAGCATTCTGAGAGCCTAGGGCAGGAGGGTCATAAATTCTAGCCTAAACAATTTATTATTTATTTTGTATTTAGTACAGGGTTCTACAAGGTCTCACTACACAGACTGGACTCATAGTTCAGCCTCCCAAGAGCTGGAATTACATGCATGCCCCCAGGGGGCAGGGCCAGCACCGCATGCCACAGGGGACCTAACCCTGGCCACTCCTAAGCAGGCACTTTAGTCAGCTGAGCTATCTGGCCAGCCCTTAGCCTAAGCAATTTAGAACTAGTCTCAAAAACACTTTTTAAAAGGGCTAAGAATACAGCTTAGTGCAAAGGTCTTGGGTTTAATTCTTAGTACCAAAAGAAAAAAACAAAAAATTCTGCTAAACTTTTTTTTTCTTTCCTTTCTTTGTTTCTCTTTCTTTCTTTCTTTCTTTCTTTCTTTCTTTCTTTCTTTCTTTCTTTCTTTCTTTCTTTCTTTCTTTCTTTATTTCTTTTTTTTGGTGGAACCAGGGATTAAACTCAGGCCCCTGTGCTTGCCAGGGAAGTGCTTATTCTACTCAGCTATCTCCCCAGCCCCGTTTTATTTATTTTTTTCTTTGTCCTTTTGAGTCAGGGTCTCACTATGCAGTTCAGGCTGGCCTTAAGCTCACTTTGTAGCTCAGGCTGGTCTGGAACTCACAACAATCCTCCTGCTTCAGCCTCCTGAGTGCTGGGATTACAGGCATGAACCATCATGCCAGGCAATTTTTTTTTTTTTTTTTTTTTTTCTTAATAGGACCTCACTCTGTAGATATGAGACTGATTGTGAACTCACTGTGGAGCCCAGGCTGGCCTTGAACTCGTGGTGGACCAGACTCAACCTTACATGTTTTTAGGGGCCAGGGAGATGGCTCAGTGGAATAAGCACTTCCCAGGCAAGTGCAAAGGCCTGAGTTCAATCCCCGGTTCCACCAAAAAAAAAAAAAAAAAAAAAGAGTTCGTGTTTTTAACCACCAAGCAAACCTGAGTGAAAAATCAGGCCTATAGAACAGAGGCAGGAAGGAGGCTGAAGCAGGCACATTGCCAAGGGTTTGGGACCAACTTGGACTACAGAGTAAGACCCTGCCTCAAACAAAGGAGTCCAAGTGGGGCACCTTACCTCCCACACAGGAGTGAGACTCACCTTGTAGGTCAGAGGTGAAGAGGGGGAGAGGATCCTGGGGGAAGGCAGCCCAGCTATGGGGAAGGGAGAGCAGCAGCAGCAGTAGTAGCAAGGGCATGAAGTGAGGGCCTCGGGGCATTCTGCGCCTGGCAGCTCAGGCCCCAGGGGGAACCCCCTCACCCATATGCTGGCCCTGGAAGGGGAGACAGAGAAATGTGGGGGAAGGGACAGAGGAGCAGCAGCTCCTCCCCCAGAAGTATCCCCAGAAGACCCGAGGGGTGAGCAAAAGAACCCTCTCTAGCTACGGCTGTCACTGTCACTCAAGGCTGATCCCTCTCCAACTGGCCCAAACTGGCTGGTGTGAAGCTGCCAGCCGGCCAGCCAACGTGACCCCAGGTAAGGGATGAACAACCCCTCCCCCACCCCTCCTTTCCCTTCTCACTCAGCCTATCCTCTCCTGCTGTCTGGGACATTAGGTAGGTGACACCTCCTGACCCCCCCTTGTGCTCACCCCTTCTCAGCTATTATTAGTCCCTGAAGCCTTAAAATTATAAATAGTGACTCCTTGGCACCAGGAGGAGGAAGAGGGGACCAAGTCAGCTTCCCGCCCTTCACAGACCCCTAAGTACCAGGGAGCAAGGTAGGCCCTGCGCCCAGCCAGGCCAGTAGGGGCTGCTGCCAGAGCCAAGCCTCTCTGAGAGTGAAAAAGAACAGAGCAGGGGGCCGGGGCCCAGGGGTCACTGTTCTGGTCTGGGCTGTGCTTCAGGGGCCCCTCCTGCTGCTCGGGAAGATGCTGGGCAGGGAGGGGCTGAGGGGCTGTCTTAGCCAAAAACGAATCTGCATCAAAGCCAGATCAGAGGCTAAATTTAGCTCTGGCTGCAGCTGTCTCTGCGACCACTGTCCCCCTCCCAGCCTCTCTAGCCCCCTGTTCCCTCCCTGGCTAAGAACCAGGGCATGTTGATGGGGAAGGGCCGACCCACCCGCTTAGAGAGGCCAAGGATAGAAGGACTGGTGAGGTGAAATGGCTGAACATGCCCCTCTTTCCCCCTCTTCCCTCATCGAGCTGCCTCTGAAATTGAAATATAAATAATTCAATGACCAGCAATTGTAGTCCAAAGTCCAGGAAAAGATGGATATGGTGGGATAGTGAGACAAGTCTCATTCTAGCCCATCAGCCTCCCCAGCCCACTGACCCTAGAGTCCCACAGAGGAGGTTTGAGCCAGCTTTCTGCCTTCTCTGAAACTGAAGTGAGGGAGGAAGGAGGTTCAGAATTCAGGGCAGAGGGGCTAGGAATGGTTTCCTTCGTGAACAGATCACAGTAATCCTGCACCACCCATCCCAGCAAGTCCCCTAAAGAATTCCTGAGCTTCCTGGCCCAGCCTCCTTCCTTGGTCCGTGATTCCATTCTTGAAGCCAGGACCCGAGTGTCCCCTCACCCCCCAATCCAGCGTCACTAGTGGAGGCTGACGTCAGATGGGGCCCCCAGAGAGCTGAAGGGAGGGAAGGGGAGGAACACCTAATGATGACCCACCCTTCCCCAGGGGCAGAGCAGCCATCTAGCTAACAGACCCTCTGGCGTCCACCCTCTGGCATCCGCGCTCTGGTGTCCACATCCATGGGTTGAGCCTCCTTCCCTCCCTCCCCCATAGGATAATTCTGATGTTCCCGGATGCTGGCACCCCCAGGGGAAGAGAAAGGGACACAGCTTGTCTCCATGCTCCCCTGCCTACCCTCCTCCCCAGTTGCCTTGGGCAACTGGTATCTTCAGCCTGGAAACAACTCTGGTCTCTAAGAAGTGGGGAGAACAGTGGACCCTCTTCTTGCTTCATGACTGCCTGTGCCAGCTTTCATGTGGGGCTTTCCTTACCTGGGATGTTGGCTCCTTTGGGGACAGAGGAGGACAGATGATCTCAGAGGGGGTAAGAGACCTCTGACCTGATGGAAGAAGGGACAATAAGAGGAAGAGGCTGAGTTACATCTCCTTTACCACATCCCTTAGAAGTAAATGGAAAGCTAGGTGTGATGACAAACACCTACAGCCGGGCTGGGGAGATAGCTCAGCAGTCTGAGCACCTGCCTGTCAAGCAACAAAGATCCTCGGCACCACATGTGGTGCTAGCCACTGAAACCAGGCATTGTGGCACATGCCCGTAATCCCAGCACTGGGGAGGCTGAGAAAGGAGGATCACTATGAGTCTGAGCTGTGTAGTGAGACTCTGTACCAAATAAATAAATAATAAATAAATGATTTTTAAAAAGAAACAAGCCGGGCGTGGTGGCGCATGCCTGTAATCCCAGCACTCGGGAGGCTGAGGCAGGAGGATTGTTGTGAGATCGAGACCAGCCTGAGCTACAAAGTGAGCTTAAAGCCAGCCTGAACTGCATAGCGAGACACTGTCTCAAAAAAAAAAAAAAAAAAGAAAGATAAAAAGAAACAAAAACACCTACAGCCCCAGGAAGGCTGAGGCAGGAGAATCACCATTCCAAGCCAGCCTGGGTAATTATCCTTTTTTCTTTTGGCAACTTAATTTTGTTGTTGTTTTGTATTTGAGATAGGGTTTTGTCATGTAGTGCAGGCTGACCTTGAACTCACCATGTAGCCTGGCTGGCTTCAAGTTCATAGTGATCCTCCTACCTCAGCTTGTGCCACTAAGCATGGCCTAGCCTGGGCAACTTTGTGAGGCCCTTTCTCAAAAGATAAAAAAGGCTTGGGTGTGCAGGTTAGTAGGAGAGCACCCCTGGGTTCAATCCCCAATACAGGATGGGGTGTTAAATACGCAAATGGAAGAGAAGCTGAACTCAATGTAGGGGAGATGCTGCCTTGGAAAGCAGGGGAGAGGAACATGTACAGTGGTTGCAAAGGAGCAGGGGTAACTTCAGACTCAGAGATAAGAAGCCAAAAGTTGGGCCCTAGTCAGAAACTCCTGAAATTGCAAGGCCAGACTTGGGGGAAGGAGCCACTGAGAGAAGTCTGGGAAGTAAGGACCACTTCTGCCAAAATCTTCAGAATCCTATAGCCTTCTTAGCAAAAGCTTCCAAGCTAGGGACAATAGACTCATTTGCATCTCATTTGCATGCTCTTCATTTCCAGGCAAAATGTTTTGATAGCAGGCACCCCGGCCCTTCCTTCTTCCTAGAGCAGGCCCTGCCTCTTCACCCACCTCTCTCCACCCCGGCCCCCCACGCACCAGCAGGTGGGATAGGTCCAGCCTCTGACAGCACTTGGTTGGCCTCTGCTTTGGCTACCTGGCCTCACTATGATACACCTTTGAGGGGTTCTTATTGCTGTTTTGGGGAGCAGCATATGGGTGGTTCCCAATTACCTCTAACCTTGGGAGGAGCTCACAGTGACCTGCAGCAATCCGGGGGAGACCTGGCCAATTCCCCTCTTTGGGAAGAGGAAACAGCCCTTCTCTCTCCTCCTTGCCCGGCAGTTACCTCTGGGGAGTGCCCGAGGTCACAGCTGTAACCTAGCAGAGCTGGGGATGGGATGAGAAAGGGGAGACCAGGCTGGGGACAATAGCAGGAAAAGCCAAAGCCATCAGGCTAGTCGCCCACTCGGGTCCCCTTCCTCAAAGGTGTGCAAGGAGCCTAGTGGCGCTGTCGCTCGCCTGACTAAGACCTTTCCCCACCCTTCGCCCTCGGCCAGGCTCCGAACCTTCCCTACATTCACCGGGCCCCAGCGAGAGAATTCAGGTGTCTAGGGCTTCGCGGAAGGTGGGCCCGCGCAGGGCTGGTTTGGGGCTCCACGGGGGGCAGGCAGCATAGTCTGGGCCGGGACTGGGTCCCAGAGCCACGTTAGCGGGAGGAGGGGTTGGAGGGGCCCCAGGCGCAGCCCGAGAGGGCCAGAGCGGGCCGGGAGGCGGGGCGGTCTCGGGGTCGGGAAACCGGGCTAGGGCCGAGAACCAGGAGGGCGGGCCCGGGCCAGGCGGAGCGGGGTCTTCGAGCGGAGACGCGGCCGCCTGCGCGGCTGTGCTCCTCGGAGACCGTACTAACAAAGCCCGGAGAGAGCGGGGTGAGAGGAGGTGGGCGGAGTGGCCGAGATTTTTTCCTCGACTCTGCACAAGCCAACCCCCAAGGGTGCTCAGGCTAAGGACCACGGTGCAGCCCTAAACCAAAGTGAGAACAACCCATCCCCTTCCCATTCGGCAGGGGCATCGTGTAGGTCCGGCCCTCTGGGTCTTGGAGCCTTAGTTTCCCTGTGGGGAAGGCCAAGGGCCAGGCGTTGCACTCCCTGCACGGTGCATGCCGCACCCCAAAATATTCCCTTCCCTGCTCCTCAATACAACTGGATGCGATCCGAGAGGGACCAGTCAGTGGAGTCGTCGAGACCATGCGCCCACTAGGGCGGCGACGCAGCTCAGCCATCGTCCCCGCCTCCCGCGCGCCCCAACTCGTGGAGCCCTGCCCACCGCACCCCGGGATCCCCGCGCCCTCCTGACCCCCATCCCCGCCCTGAGGAACGGTACTTGTTGGGCGAGCCGTGTCGGTGGGATCCAGAGCGCGACGGGCGGCCGGAGCCCGGCGTCTTGCACCTGGGTTGGGGCTGGGGCGAGACGCTTCCCAATTGGAGTCTTTGGATATGCGCTCCGGGGCGTTGTCTCTCGAGTGCTCTGGGTTCGGGTCGCAGACAGACCCAACTCGGCCGCGGCTCCTCCGAGGAAAACAATGCGACCGCCCGGAGCTTTGGGCTCTGCCCCAGCCGCCCCGCCCGCCTACGGCAGGACCCGCCTCCTGCCTGCCCCTGCTCGCTACAACCAATCGAGTCTTTAGAGGGCTTCCAGACCCCGCCTCCTCGCCGCCTCTAGGCCTATAGTGCCGCTTTGGGCGGGGCGCCAGGAGCTGTGTCCGAGAGCCAGGCTGGAGGGGTGAGCTGGAGACCAGAAATCCGCGTGAGACAGACCGGTGGACAGTCGACAAAACCAGAACAGAGGAAGATGCACACAGAAGCAGAGACAAGCTGGCAGGAGGAGGCCCAAAGGACAAATGTCACAAGAGAGGACTCAAAGAAAACTGAGAAAAGAGACTGGAAACCTGGGGCCCTTGGTTGGCCTGGGCTGTCAGAACCTGCGAGATCCGTCCCCCTCCCCTTTCTTCAATGACTTTGACGACTGTATCCTAGGTAGCCTTCTGTACTTTGCTCCAAATCCACCTCAGCCTTATGTTTCTCCTCCCTATGATTCGTACCTCTATCTCTTTACTTCTCCCATGCCTCCTCTTGGTTCACTCTGACCCCAACAGGGGCTTGAGGACTAAGAAAGGACAGTGCCCACGGGAGCTTTTCCTGTCCATGTAGTGGGCCCTGCCCACTACAACCATCAAAGCAAGATGGGCTTGGCCCACTGTGCCAGGGACAAGAAGTCAGGAAGCTAGGGTGGCCAGCAGTCAGGCTGTTGGCTGATGAAAGATGACAGGTGAGAGGGGAAGACTAATGGGTTCATAGTCTCCACAGAAAGAGGGACCCACAGACATGAGACAGGCAGAGAACAGCTGCCCTCACCCTGTATGCACCAGGAGTGCAGGACTGATGACTCCGGAGGGCCATTTGATTCCCTCCAAATCACTAGACTGCTCCTGTTCCCTCCTGCCCCTTCTAAGAAATTCATTGACCGGGCGTGGTGGCGTATGCCTGTAATCCCAGCACTCGGGAGGCTGAGGCAGGAGGATTGTTGTGAGTTCGAGACCAGCCTGAGCTACAAAGTGAGCTTAAGGCCAGCGTGAACTGCATAGTGAGACCCTATCTCAAAAAGACAAAAAAAAAAAAGAAAAAAAAAAAAAAGAATGTCATTGAGGAGGAAAGAGGCTACTGAAGACCATAGACCGCTTTGCTTGGCTTCTACCTTGGTATTGGATTCTTCCCTATGTGGGGTTAGGACAAAAGACATTTTCAAAATTCCCAGAAAAGTAGGTGGCTGGGAGATGTTGGGATTCCTGGAGAGTTACTGAGTGGGTACTTCCACCCACATCTTGGTATCTGGACTAAAGGAAAGGAGGGAAAGGGGTTTACCATTTCTTTTCTCTTCTTTTTCTTTTCTTTTTTTTTTTTTTATCTTTTTGAGACAGGATCTCACTATGCAGTTCAGGATGGCCTTAAGCTTAAGCTCACTTTGTAGCTCAGGCTGGTTTTGAACTCACAACAATCCTCCTGCCTCAGCCTCCTGAGTGCTGGGATTACAGGGCTGCACCACCACACTCGGCTGGGTTTACCATTTCTGCACCAGTTTTAAGTGGACTGGATCAGAATGGGCAGCATTAGGGGCTGGGGAGATGTCTCAGAAGAATAAGTGCTTACCTGGCAAGCGCAAGGACCTGAGTTCAATCCCTGGTTCCACCAAAAATAAAAATAAAGAATGGGCAGCATCACCAACTGGGCTAAGCCCCTCAGCCATCAAGTAAGGCACATGCACACACACACACACACACACACACACACACACACACACCCTGGGATTGGGGGACATACAGAAATTTAAGGCCAGGTGAATCAGTAAGATAAACAGAATCAGAAATAATAGGTAGAAACCTATACAAGATTAAACACTAAAGTGTCTTGGGTCCAAGGCAACACAGTGGGCCACTGGATTATCCAAGACTTGTTTTGAAGGCTCAAAATAAATTTTGAGGGGCATGGGGATAGCTCAGTAGAATAAGTGTTTGTCTGGCAGGTGCAGGGTGCTGAGTTCAATCCCTGGTACCACACAAAAAAGAAAAAAATTAGAGGCATCATGGCACACATCTGTAGAGGCAGGAGGACTGAGTGTTGAAAGCCAATCTGGACTCCACAGGAAGTTTCAGCCAGCATGGAATATAGTGAGACTATTTAAAAAAATTGAAAAGGGCTACCATTGTAGCTCAGTATGAAGGTCCTGGCTTTGATTTTTCAGTATTGAAAAAACTCTGGGTTAGGTGTACTAGCCCACATATAACTCCAGCACTCAGTAGGCTGAGGCAGAAGGATCACTGTGAGTTTGAGTGCTGCCTCCTCCAGCTTTTCCTTCATTTTTTAACCTTTTATTTTCTGCTGACATCTTCCTCTCAACACATACACAGGCTTTTTTTGTTTGTTTTGTTTTTTTGAGACAGGGTCTCACTATGCAGTTGACGCTGGCCTTAAGCTCACTTTGTAGCTCAGGCTGGTCTCGAACTCACAACACTCCTCCTGCCTCAGCCTCCTGAGTGCTGGGATTACAGGCATGCGCCACCACACCCAGCCATATGCAGGTTTTAAGAAAACAATTACAGGGGCTGAGGAGAAGGCCCAGTGGAATAAGTGCTAAGCGCCAGGGTGTGAGTTCAATCCCCAGTTCTGCAAAAAGCTTCTGGTCACCTATGCTTGCTTAGCTATTTTCACAATTTACATTTACTTCTGACTTTTTAATTTTTGCCCCTGTGAATCCACTGACCAGTGAACCTCCAGTCACATTAAACAGCCCTCAGTTGGTCCTTTTATCCTTTTTATGGCATCTGACTGCATTAACCTCTTCTTCCTTGAAATGCTTTCCTCTTTTGGCTTACATGGTTCTTTCTTTTGACAAACACTACAAGCTTAAGAAATTAATGAATTAAATGGCTTCACTTCTATTAATATGCCTTTCTCAGCCTTCTCTCACCACCCTTGATGTTTCCTAGGTCTCTCTCTCTCTCTCTCTCTCTCATTCTTTTGAGACAAAGTCTTGAGCTCAATTTGTAGCCCAGACTGCTCTCCAACTTGCAACAATCCTCTTGCCTTAGCCTCCTACATGCTGAGATTACAGGCATGCACCACCACAGCTGGCTCCTAGGCTTTCTTCTTAATGTGCACATTCTCACTGGGCAAAATAATCCATCTGGGTATGGTGGTGAATGCTTAGAATCCCAGTGCTCTGGAGGCTGAGGCAGGAAATTAGAAGTTTGAGGCTGGCCTGGGCTATAATAGTTTGAGGACAGACTGGGCTAGATAGGGAGAACCTGTCTCAAAAATAAATAAATAAGGGCCAGGGAGATGGCTCAGTGGAATAAGTGCTTCTCTGGCAAGCGCAAGGCCCTGAGGTCAATCCCTGGTTCCACCAAAAAATAAATAAATAAATAAATAAATAAATAGAAATAAATAGGGGGCCGGGGAGATGGCTCAGTGGAATAAGCGCTTCCCTGGCAAGTGCAAGGGCCTGAGTTCAATCCCCGTTCCGCAAAAAAAAAAAAAAAAAAAAAAAAAAAAAAAAAAAAAAAAAAAAAAAAAAAAAAAAAAAAAAAAAAAAAAGAAAGAAAGAAAGAAAGAAAGAAAGAAAGAAAGAAAGAAAGAAAGAAGCAGAGATAATGGACACTAATAGTTACACTCTGTGCTGCTCACCATCATTGTATGCCCACGTAAACAATTGTTCACTGGATACTTTCATTTGGGTTTCTCTATTAAAGACAGGAAGCTCTTCTTTTATCTTCTTATCCTTAGTACTTAGTCATAATGTCTGACAAGCAGTAAGTAGAGGAAGAAATAAATTCATCAAAGATTGAAAGGAAAAAAGAAAGATTAAAAGCTGAGAACTGTCTCCAGCTAGGTCTGGCGGTCTTGCCTGGCTCCTGGATGTCCTCCAGGACTGAGAAAGAACTCTGTGCCTCCAACCCACAGCTAAGGACAGGGAGGATCATGGGGTTAGAATGTGGGAGGGCCTGGGTTCAACTTTCAGCACCCAAAGCCAACAAAAAACTAACCTCGGCTAAATCAAAATGTGGACCATGCAAAATAGTCAATATTTTCATTGTTACAACTTTGTTTTTCTTTTGCATGCTAGAGGCCTGGGACCTAGGGCCTTGTGCATGCAAGGAAAGTGCTTTTACCATCTGTGTTTCAGATGGAGATTATTCAGAAGGTATTATTAATCTCCTGTGGATTAGACAGAGGTAAGAAGATGATGTGAAGTAATTAAGACCTACCTTCACCTCTTGAGCATGGGTTCGGATAAACTACTTTGATTTAAAACTGGGTGTGTCATCTGTGATGGACATATTACCTCCTTGCCTACTCCATGAGACCAACTAAGCTATGTGGTGAGATGGTTTGGAAACTCAAAAATTCGCTGTGTGGAAAGGTGGCACTTGCCTGTAACCCCAGTACTTGGGAGGCTGGAAGCTGAAGTGCAGTGATTCAAGGCCAGCCTAAACTACACAGTGAGATCCTGTCTCAAAAAGAACCAAAAAGGGCCAAGGAGATGGCTCAGTAGAATAAGCGCTTCCCTGGCAAGTGCAAGGGCCTGAGTTCAATACCCTGCTCTGCCAAAGGGGAAAAAAAAATAGAGACAGCATCCTGAACCTAATCATCCAGGAACAGCAAGGACCTTGAATAGGATATCTGTGGTTAGTGCAGCTCGTTCCTCTTCTGCTCTGAAAAACATGTTGCAATTTTCAGTTGTTTGCTTTCCTCCTCTTTTTTTTTTTTTTTTTTTGGTGGAACCAGGGATTGAACTCAGGCCTTGCACTTGCCAGGCAAATACTTACTCTACTGAGCCATCTCCCTGGCCCCACCTCCTCTCTTTTCACTGTGTTAATTTTCATTATCATCAGTATTCTTAGGTCAAAGCACCTTTTTCTCTTTTCATTTGCTGTCAATTATATGTTGTGGATTTATAGATCACTAGAAATGGGTATAGATTAAGAGAAAATAAAAGAAAATCTTCCAGATAAATAAATGAACATCGTTAGATGTGACTTTCACTGTGCTATCATTTCCCCCCTTTCCTTTATCTCTTTCTGGATGTGTTTTGAATTTGCACTTTCAGAAAATATTTACTGAGCACAGTAAAACAGAATCTCTGTCCCTATCCAATTGATAGTCTAGGGGGGCCTACCAGGTAGTTCAGTTGTTTAAGTGCCTGTTCATGCAAATGCAGTCAGGAGTAGGATATCGTGGTTTGATCCCCTCTCCACATGCCTTACCAGACCCACCCACAAGGCAGGCTGAGCCAGCCCCCCCCCAAAAAAAAATTCAATCTAAGTCAAAAGGGAAGGCAGTTACTGAAATCACTACAATGAAGTGCTCATCATACAGTGCAGGAGTGTGGTTCCGGAAGGCCACCTAATAGGAACTAATGGAGTGTAGGGCAGCTTCGCAAGACAGGGTTTTTAAAGGAAATTCATGGGAGAGGTATGTGTGAGAAGTGAGTTCTAGGCACACAGACAAGAAGTGGAAAGGTCTAGGGAACACAGGAACAAGTGACAGGAGGACCATCACAGTGAGTACTACAAGAAGTGAGAGAACCAGGTATGGTGGTGGATACCTGTAACCCCAGCACTAAGGAGGCTGAGGCAGGAGGATTGCTTGGAGTTCCAGCTCAGCCTGGGCTATATAATGAGCTCAAGGCCAGTCTATACTACATAATGCCTCAAAAACAGACAAACATACAAACAAACTTAAGAGAATGACAACAAGGCTGGAGAAGAGCACAAGTGACAGAACACAGGTGAAACAGGAAAGATAAATGGGTAGAGAGAACAGACTTCAGGGATTAGAAATCAGTACTGTATTTTCATCTTCTTGTAGTTTTCTTGTTTATTTATTTATTTATTTGGATTGAACTCCAGGCCACACTGTAATGGTTTGTGTCTAGTTGTCCCCTGAAAGCTTCATGCAGTCATGGGACAGCTTCAGGAGTTTGTGATTGATTCTTTTTTTTTTTTTTTTTTTTTGGCAGAACCAGGGATTGAACTCAGGCCCTTGCGCTTGCCAGGGAAGTGCTTATTCCACTGAGCCATCGCCTCGGCCTTGTGATTTATTCTTGATCTAGTGCTGGGATTGTGGGTGTAAGTGCTACACCTGCCCTGGGGTGGGTAATCTGCATTACAATGTAAGGAGGGGGAGAGATGTGAGCTAGCAGCCTTAGCTGCTGCCCTTCCCTTTGCTTTTTGCTGTTTTCCACTGGCATAACTGGCGGCCCTCTGCCCTGTACCACTTTGCCTTGGAGCCAACGAGTATGGACTAAAACTTCCACTAACTGTGAGCTAAATAAACCTTTCTTTCCTTAATGTTGGGTGTCAGGTATTTTGTCCCAACAAGAGATGAGTAACCAAGACACAGACCATTTGTGATGTTTATTTTAAGATAGGGTCTTGCCAGATTGCCCATTCTGAGCTCGAGCTTGAAATCCTCTTGGGGGCTGGGAATACAGCTCAGTAGAATAAGTGCTTTCCTGGAAAGTGCAAGTGCCTGAGTTCAATTCCCTGTTCCACCAAAAATAAATAAATAAATAAATAAATAAATAAATAAATAAATAAATAAATAATAATAAAAAAAATCCTCTTGCTTCAGCCTCCCAGAGTGCTAGGATGACCAAAATGCACCACCATGGATAGCTGTCTTTGTTCTTATTTTCCTAGTAAACCATAAGTTTCTCATTCTGCGTCTCTCTCTGTCTTTTGTAGTGCTGAGGATCAATTCCAGGGCCTTATTAAGGATAGGCACGTACTCTACCACTGCACTTTCCTCTCAACCCCTGTGCATTTCTCACAAAAAGGGCTTTTCTTTTCCTAAGATTTTGCCAGTGGCATCTAGAATTGTCCCCAGTGTATGATTAGTGTATTCATAGAGTAATCAGAAGTAGACAGCAACCATGTTAGGCTGCTCAAGTTAGTAACTCATAAGCTTGTGAGTTAATTATCAGAAAAATAAAACACACACATGCTCAAGAAACACAGAAGATCCTCAGGCTGCCATTTGCTAGCTCTATAACTCGGGCAATTTTTTTTTTTTTTTTTTTTTGGTGGTGGAACCAGGGATTGAACTTGGGCCCTTGTGCTTGCCAGGGAAGTATTTATTCCACTGAGCCATACACCTGGCCCCTAGCTCTATAACTTGGAAACAAGTTACTTAACTTGTTTGTGCCTCTATTTTTTCATTATTAAAAAGGATAGGGGGATATTTAATTCATGAAGTGTTGTGAAATTTTTTGGGTTTTTTTATTATTATTTTTTTTGCAGAACTGGGGATTGAATTCAGGCCCTTAGCCAGGCGTGGTGGCACAGGCCTGTAATCCCAGCACTCGGGAGGCTGAGGCAGGAGGATTGTCGTGAGTTCGAGACCAGCCTGAGCTACAAAGTGAGCTTAAGGCCAGCCTGAACTGCATAGTGAGACCCTGTCTCAAAAAGACAAAAAAAAAAAAAAAAAAGAATTCAGGCCCTTGTGCCTGCCAGGCAAGCACTTATTCTACTGAGCTATTTCCCTGGCCCCTGTTATGAAGTTTAAATGAGATATATAAACTGGATGTGGTGGTGTAGGCCTATAATCCCAGCACTGGGAAGGCTGAGGCAAGAGACTGCCTGGTGGGGCTGGGGAAATAGCTCGGTATAATAAGCACCTCCCTGGCAAACAAGGGCCTGAGTTCAATCTCTGGTTCCACAAAAAGACAGGGGGAAGAGAGAGAGAGAGAGAGAGAGAGAGAGAGAGAGAGAGAGAGAGAGAGAGAGAGAGATCACATGACCAGCCAGAACTATAAGACAAAACTCTGTCTCAAATAAATAAATATATATATTAAATAAATAATAAAATAAAGAAAAAAATTACATATTATTTATACAACACACCCCACAAGGCCTGCTCCCTTCTTACCTCTCACTTCCTTTCCCACCACCCTTAGCTCAGGATTTTTCCATCTGTTTCTATACCTTACTCCATAGCTATTCTCCCTCCTCTGCATTTAGACAGCCTCCCTCTCCACTGGTTTCATTCTTAGCCTACAAGGTCCTCATCTAAAAGCTAAAAACAGTAGCTGAGCATGGTGGCACATGCCTGTAATCCCAGCACTCGGGAGGCTGAGGCAGGAGGATTGTTGTGAGTTTGAGACCAGCCTGAGCTACAAAGTGAGCTTAAGGCCAGTCTCAACTGCATAGTGAGACCCTATCTCAAAAAAAAAAAAAGACGAAAAAAAATTTATTTTTAATAAAAGCTAAAAACAATTCCTTGCTCAAGCCAGGTATCCACACCTTTAAGCTTTCCATTTCCCTTAATCCTTTTGTCACCAGACTCTAATAGAGTTGCCAACATTCACAATTCAAGTTAATCCCAGTGCTAGAAATCAGTTCTGGACCCCAGGAATGCAGATGAGAGGGGCAGGAATAGGCAGGAGACAGGACCAACCACTGTTTCCAAGAACCACCAAGAGAGTCAGGCATGCTGAGCTTCTCAGGTACTCAACTTCTCATGACCTACTGACTTTCCAGTTTTTCCCCTTCTAGAGCTATGTGCGGGCACATGGCATGCGTAAAGCCCTGAATCCTGAGCATCATAATAAATAGCTGACCCTCACCCTCACCCTGTACTAAGGCAAGCTGTACCAATAGTCAGTTACTTTATCAATACTTTCCCTAACTACAATTTTACTTTTTAATTTAATTTTGTTTTTTTGGTGGAACCAGGAATTGAACTCAGGCCCTTGCACTTGCCAGGGAAGTGCTTATTCCACTGAGCCATCTCCCTGGCCCTACAATTTATTTTATTTTATTTTGTCTTTTTGAGACAGGGTCTCACTATGCAGTTCAGGCTGGCCTTAAGCTCACTTTGTAGCTCAGGCTGCTCTCGAACTCACAACAATCCTCCTGCCTCAGCCTCCTGAGTGCTGGGATTACAGGCATTTGCCACTATGCCCGGCTCTCGGTCCTACAATTTTATTGATGTATCTCACATGTTCCCACGTTAATTATCTTACTTCCCCGATCAAACATTTTTAGTGTTTCCTCACTGCCTACAAGAAAGCCCTGAACTCCTTTCTTTTTTTTCTGGGTATTGAATTCAGGACCCTGTGCTTGCCAGGCATCTGCTTATTCTACCTAGCTATTTTCTTGGCCCCACCCTGAACTCTTTTTTTTTTTTTTAATGTCTTTTTGAGACAGGGTCTCAGTATGCAGTTCAGACTGGCCTTCAGCTCACTTTGTAGCTCAAGCTGGTCTTGAACTCACAACAATCCTCCTGCCTCAGCCTCCCAAGTGCTGGAATTACAGGCATGAGCCACCACACCCAGCTCACCCTGAACTCTTGTAGTTTATCTTTCATTATTTTTGGAGGCAGGGTCTCACATTGTAGTTCAGACTGGCCCTTAACTTATAGCGGTCCTTCTGTCTCATCATCCAGAGGGCTGAGATTATAGGCATGTGCATTCATGCCTGGTACAAGGCCTGCACTCTTGAGTAACTTCTTTACTTTAATGTTAGTCACTATCTTAACTTTGGGGGAAAGAAAGCTCCTTTTTTTCCCCAAAGAGAAAGGGACAGAAGGGGGACCCGGATAGGGTTTGTTCTATGTTAACTTTTTCTTTCTTCACTTATCTCTCAAAGAATGTAGACTGCAGATACAGACCGAGTCACTACTTCCCGAGTCTCATCCCAGGGTTATTCACTGTACATGCTTATGCAGATCCCATCATCTGGAAATCACTTCTTTCCAATGTCTAGCTTTTAAATAGTTTACAACACATGCCTGTAAGCCCAGTGCTGGGGGGACTGAAGCAGGAGGATTGCTATGCATTCCAGGTTAGCCTAAACTATATAGTGAAATTTTGTTTAAAAAAAGTTTAATCTTGGGGCTGGGGATATAGCTCAGTGGTGTAAGTGCCTGCCTGGCAAGTAGAACGTCCTTAGTTCAATCTCTGATACCACCAAAAAAAAAAAAAAAAAAAAAAAAAAAGTTTAATTTTTATTGTGTGTTTTTCATTGTTGGTGTATATGTGTGTGTCTCTGTGTGACAGTTTGGTTATATTTGACAGGCTTGCCTTGAACTTGCAACCCTCATAAGTAGTCTGATCTAGAGCCGGGCGTGGTGGCGCATGCCTGTAATCCCAGCACTAGGGAGGCTGAGGCAGGAGGATTGTTGTGAGTTCGAGACCAGCCTGAGCTACAAAGTGAGCTTAAGGCCAGCCTGAACTGCACAGTGAGACCCTGTCTCAAAAAAGACAAAAAAAAAAAAAAAAAGTAGTCGGATCTATGACTGCAAGTCTACCTCTTCTGATCACTCGGTACTAATCTAAGCTTCTTTTCATCATTCTTTATACTGTTGAAGTTAGTGGGAAGGCTGAGGGATATAGCTCTGAGGCAAAGCACCTGACTAGCATGTCTGAGCCTGGAACCCACCAGGCTCAGATAGATTACAAAGATTCTTGAAGGCGAATAGTTTTGCCTCCCTCAGAAACCGACTTCTCATTGGTGGGTCCCTGAAGATTTGTGCCCTTAGTGCCTCGGCACAGTGCTGACCCCTACCGGTCATAGGTGGTTCAGCAGCCCTGGCCTCAGCATTTCTACGCCCCAGGACTAAGAGTTGGGATATACTAGTTACCCTCTAGGTTTGTGAAGATGCTTGCGATAAACTTGCTCCACAGCGCCACCCTTTCAAACTTGAGAACTCTCCCCATTGACCCCCAAATCCATCAGTTTAGACTTTACATTCTCCCCAGTGCCATAAATATGTAAGAATCGGGTCTCAAAGAGAGGCAGCAAAAATTGAAGCAAAGTTTGAAAGCCAGGATGTGCAACCACTTCTCCCCACTCGGAATAGTCAAGGGTGTTTCCAACAGAACTTTGCTTCTCTAGATCTTTGCCTTACGTCTAGGTTTCTCTTGGGCCACGGGGTCCTATTGGTGCCCGAGTCCCGGAGGTTGAGCTGACTAAGGTAGGCGGAGCCTGTGGGGTGGGGCCAGGCCAAAGGGCCTCTCACTAGGAGCTTCTCCATTCTGTCAGCTCTCTGGGAACATCAAGACTGACACCCGTCGTGGAAGGTGAGGGACCCTCTTTGATGGGTGGCTTTGGGGGTATGGTGGTGGAAGTGTCTCTAGCACCTTCAGATTTAATTTTGCACATTGTCAAGGTCTCGTTTGTAGAATTTTTGGATCCCCAGCAGAGCTTATTTTTAACTGGGACAAGGCAGCCTTTAAAAGAAAGACCTGGTTTGGGATGGGCTTGGGTGTAGGGCTGCGGGACGGGTGGGCACAGGTGTGAGATAGATCAAGGAAATCTTGAGGCATCGAGGGAAATGGGTGAGGACAAGAGGGAGAACAGAAGGTCTTAGTAAAGACCCAGGAGAGACAGAAACAGGAAAACAGAAGGTAGTGAGAGGTCAGGGGAGCAAAGCCAAGCTGCTAAGAGGGGCAATGAGAGCTGGGTAACAGGAAGGCTGAGGAGGAAGGAAGGCTCACATGGAGCAATTGAGTCTTCCGGGCCTCTTCCAACTGTGAGCCTGGTCCAGAAAGCCCCAGGGCAGGCCAGGAGCAGACGGGAGCTGCAGGTTTCTACTGTAATACTTCAGTGCACAGGAAAAACCTCCCAGTTACCCACTCCCCTGCCTCTTCAGACTCCCAGTTTCGTTCACAGAGGGTGAGGCTCTCCTCACTGCGGTCACAGCCACATCCTGCGGAGCAGGGGAGGGGGAAGTAAGTAGCAAAACAACTAGAAGAACCACAGGAGAGGACCTTGGGGTGGGAACCTGGACCTCTGCAGCAGATGGGCCCAGGCAGGTTCCTGGGCACAGCCAGAAGCCCGCAGACCTGCAGGCCCCTGAGCACAGCCAGGAGCCCGCAGACCTGCAGGCCTGCTGCCCTGGAGGGGCCATGTCCCATGCTGGCTCAGCGCACCATACCCGCAGCAGTGCTGACAGCAACCAGAGAAAAAGGCTCTTGGGATTACTTGGCTTGAACCTCATTTTTATCATTTACTAGTGACTCCAGCCAAGGTGCTTCATTTTTCTTAACTTTAGTTTCCCCACTGCAAAGTGGGGATACCTGTATAGAGCTGAAGAGAGGCAGTTGACAAAAAGCTCCTGGCACATAGTAATAGCTCAGTAAATGTTAATTATTATCAGGACTCCCAGGACCCTACGCTTCACACTTCTTTAAAGACAACAGTTGACATGGGCTGTTAAGAGTCAGGAAATCAGGTGTGTTTGACCTCAGGTAAATAATTTAACACAAGCCTCAGTTTATGAAGAGCAATACCTACACCTCCAGGGTGCAGAGTCAGGGTCACACAGTAGCTGTGGGGTGATCTGTCAGCTGCATTCATCCTCTGGCAGCAGCTCCCAATTCCTGCCTGCACCCTGGGGCCACCTTCCTTGTGGCCACTCCTTTAGAAGGGTTAGCAGTGTTCCTCCGGATGCTTTGGAGATCAAGAGTCCCTACAACATGAAGAAAAAAAGCAGGAGCAAAAGAGTGAGACACAGAGGACCAAGGGGGCTTAGGGGAGACAGGACAAGGTAACCAAACAACAAAAAAGGGAAAGCCATTTCTCTTTCTAAGGAAGCCTGTGGCCTTTCTTCTAGTGAGTGACCGCACCCACACCCAGGCACCATGGAGTCCTTCAGCTCGAAGAGTCTGGCACTGCAGGCAGAGAAGAAGCTACTGAGTAAGATGGCAGGTCGCTCTGTGGCTCATCTCTTCATCGATGAGACAAGCAGTGAGGTGCTAGATGAGCTCTATCGTGTGTCCAAGGACTATACACACAGCCGGCCCCAGGCCCAGCGAGTCATCAAGGACCTGGTCAAGGTGGCTGTGAAGGTGGCCGTGCTGCATCGCAATGGCTGCTTTGGCCCTGGGGAGCTGGCTCTGGCTACCCGTTTCCGCCAGAAGCTGCGGCAGGGCGCCATGACAGCACTTAGCTTTGGGGAGGTAGACTTCACCTTTGAGGCCGCCGTGTTGGCTGGCCTGCTCACTGAGTGCCGAGATGTGCTGCTGGAGCTCGTGGGGCACCACCTCACCCCCAAGTCCCATGGCCGCATCCGCCACGTGTTCGATCACTTCTCTGACCCAGGTCTGCTCACAGCTCTCTATGGTCCTGACTTCACTCAGCACCTTAGCAAAATCTGTGATGGGCTCAGGAAGCTGCTGGATGAGGGGAAGCTCTGAGCCTGGGACCCAGGGCTTTCCACCATGGCTGACCAGAAAACAACACAACAAGGGCTTTCTAACCCTGCTCTCGGCACTAACGCTTTTCAACCCTCAGGCTTCATTCTTTCCCAAGGGAGTCTCACCTGAGACCACCATACCCAGAATGCTGGAGGAGAAGATGCAGTGTTGAGGGGGGCCTTATTCCCACTTGAGCCCCAGCACAGGAAACAGCTGCCTTACAAAGGCGAAGTGAAACTTGGATCTTTATTTCTCCCAAAAGGGACATCTGAAACAGGGAAGCCTTCTCCCCTACACACCAAAGGGGACAGAACCCACATACCCCCCCTGGGGACACTAAAGACAGAAGGGGGGATGGTTGCCCTTGGAGACATCTTAGCCCTCCAGCTCTAGGTAGAACATGGACAGATACCAGAGGCTCTGTCTCAGGGTGCAGGAAGGAGGGCAAGGGTAAGGGACAGCCTCAGAGGGAAAATAAAACTACTGAAACATGCACAGGGCTCAGTGTTTAATCTCTCCAGCTTCTACAGCTTAGGGTCATCACAGAGGAAAGGAGGTATAGAGACACCACTTATCTCACCTCTCATCACTTCCACACAGGAGACTGAGGCATATTTCCAGTACATTGAGGTTCCCTTGCCTACTTCTCTATTTGAGAAACAAGAAACAAACTGTACTGCAGATCAGTGCTACAGATTGCAAATAAATACACAGTGAAGATCAAGGTATAGACAGCTCTGGTGGGGAGGGTATGCAACTAAGAGCCTCCCAAGCTGACCTCCTCCTTGAGCCCCACAGAAACCTCCTTCCACTCTCAACCCCACTGCAGGCAGAGCACAGGACAGGTTAGAAGGATAAATTGGTGGAATGGAGAGGTCAGGTTCCTACTTTGTTGTTTTTTCTCAAAGCAAGCGTTGTGAAAAAGTTATAGGGAAATGGTTAGTCAATACTGAGCCCAAATCCTTGACCTTGCCATCCTGGACGTGACACCAGATTGTGGATTCTCTCTCCTCAGTAATGTGCTCAGAAAGGAGCCAGGGTAAGGTGAGGAACCAGCAGCCACTAGCTCAGCGTTCCAGGTTACGGAAATCCCATTTTTCAGCTGAGAGTGGGAAGGAATTAGATATGGCAAATAAATATTACTCAATATAGCACCAAATAAATTAGATAACATAGTTGGAGCTGAGAAGTTGAAGGGGAGTCTCTGCTTCCCTGCTCTAAGGGCAGAATACAGTGAAAAAGATAAGAAAGGCAGCAGGGATATAAAAAAGCCCTCTGAATCTAAAGATTCAGATTCAGCTGAGAAGTGGAAAGGGGTCTGATTCTCACCTCCTACTTTTCCCCCCGGAAAAATGCACTCCAGTTTGTGACAGATAGGAGGCTGGAGGAGATAGTTGGGAGTTGAGGGAGGCAGGCTTGAAAGCCATGTTTTTGAGCCTCACCTCAGGCTCCTTTCTCCCTCAAGTTGTTTCTTTCAAATTCTGCTTCTCTCAGTCAGTTCAGGGGACATCAGAGTTTGAAGATTTCATCCTCCTGGTCCCGTAGCATCCGAGTCCGAGAGGTCCGAGTCAACGGCACAGGACCTAGGACTGCTCGCTGCTGGGTCCGTGGGGAGCTCATGTGGAGACATGCATCTTCTCTGGGTACCCTGTAGGTGAGGAAAGGGGATAGAGTCACAGATCAATGGAAGAACCTGAGGATGGGCCAGGAGGTACAGGGACATTGTCTCCTCTCCTGCCTCACGGGCTCCCTGCTTCAAGACAATCTCAGTATTATCCAGAAAAATCTTAGCCATAATGTTCCTGAATGGATTAAGAAAGAAGCAAGAACAAGCAACTGTTTCACTTTGAAGAGAACATGGAATCCACCTCAGCCCATTCTGGCAGCCCTGGGCTGTATACTGCATTGGGGGCCTTATGGGCAAAGGTACCACCCCGCCTCTGCAGATACTATGCTCACTTACTTGTGTTTGTGGAGAGTTGGCCAGAAGTCTGGGAGCAACTTAGGAGGACTCACTCAGGACTTACCCACTTTCTCCTTTGCTCAGCTTCTGTGCAGCAACCTTCTTTGACAGACTGATCTGTGAGTCAAGCTTCTTAAGGAAATCTGAGGCAGAGAGGTCATGGGCAGGCCTGGGGTGGTCCTGGCCAGGTGTGAGTGGGACGCTGTCACCTTTGGCATGTTCAGAGCCCATCTCTTGTTTGTGCCTCTCAGCTGAGGGTGGCCATGCTTCATCCCTACTTGGGTGTACCTTTTCCTCTCCATTGTTCTCTTCCTCAGAGTCTAAACCATTAAACAAGTCCCTGGGCTCAGTCAGGATGGGGATGTAGAGGGTTTTCTTCAGGAAGATAGAGTCATTAGTATAAAGGCGATTTGCGCGCTTAATCTGTTCCATCTTTAAAAAAAAAAAAAAAAAAGGTCACCCAAATTAGTGATAGTAACAACTATCAATCTTAATTCTATTCTTAAATAGAATCTTCTGCTTTTAAAAGTAATTATACAACCTGGGTGTGGTGGCACACACTTGTAATCCCAGCACTCAGGACGCTAAACCAGGAAGATTGCCACCAATTCAACATCAGCCTGGGCTACATAGTGAGACTCTGTCTCAAAAATAAAATAAACTTGTGACAATCCTCCTGCCTCAGTCTCCTAAGTGTGGGGATTATAGACAAGCCACCATGCCTGGCTTTTTCGTTATTGTTGTTGTCATTGATACTTCAAAGCAGGTACTGTAGCACTGAGCTACATCCCAGCCCAGCACTGATACTTCTTCCTTGCAAAGACAGGGCAGGCAGTGATGCCAGTGACTTATTTAGTGATGAATAAATAGGTACAAAATAAATATCTAATGAAAGAAATAATTCATATAGTGTAACAAGCACTTCCCTAGGGAACAAAAAGGCCTAAGATTCTAGTTCTTTTTTTCTTTTTTTGGTAGAATGGGGGATTGAACTCAGGCCCTTGCATTTGCCAGGGAAGCACTTATTCTACTGAGCCATCTCCCTGGCCCTCCATCATCTTTCACATTTCTGTGTTTATTCATTCTGAAATGCCTACCCTTACTCCCTTGGAAAATGTCTACTCATCAACTATCAGTTTTGTGTGACCCTCTTCAGGGCTCCTAAAGCAGCCTGTGATGACTGCTGCCCTGTATCTGTAGAGGCTGAAGGTGTAGCTCAGTGCCAAAGTCCTAGTTCAATCCCCAGTGCTACAAACACAAACAAACAAACTAATTAATTAAATAACTTGTTTTACAGGCTGTATATAGCTCAGTGATACTGTTTGCCTAGTACAGCAAGGCTCTGGGTTTGATCCCTAGCACTGCAAAAAAAACAAGACCAAGAGCAAACAAGCAAAACTTTTCCCTATTACATGGTTAGTCCCTGCTTTGCCAAAAGGAAGTGAGTCTTTTAAGGGCAGGGATAGTAACTTGCTGTCTCTATGTCCCTACCGTGCACCTTAGTGTCCTACAAAGCTTACAGCAGTACAGGGGTTTATAAAAAGTATTTATTGAAGCCAGGGAGATAGCTCAGTAGAATAAGTGCTTGCCTGGCAAGGGCAAGGGCCTGAGTTCAATCCCCAGTTCCGCCATAAATAAATAAATAAATAAATGCCCCTCAGATAAGAGTTGATCAGTATTTTATAGAGTGTCAGTTTTATTATGATGCCATCTTATATTGGCACCAGTCTGGAACTTTATATTTTTCAAATATAAAAGCTTTAAAAAAATAAAATAAAAATAAAAGTTTTTTCAGTCCTGGGACAAGACTATTACAGTAAATTTGACAAATAAAACCTTATCTAGCAAGGCATTTAAAAACAAAATCAGATTGAATTCTTATTTTTTTTCTTATTTTGTTATTTTTTTGGCAGTACCAGGGATCGAACTTGGGACCTTGCGCTTTCCAGGCAGGCTCTTATGCTGCTGAGCTATCTCCCCAGCCCAACAAAATCAGATTACTTGAAATTATTTTATTGGGGTTTTTGTCTGTTTTTTTGTCATGCTACATAGTTCAGACTGGCCTTGAACTCACTATATAGCTCATGCTGGCCTTAAACTTTGTAGCAGGCCTCCTGCTTCAGCCTTCCCTGTGCTGGTATTACAAGTATGTGCCATCAGTTTAGCATTTTATCATTTTGTTTTGTTTTTTGAGACAGGGTCTCAATCTGTAATTCAGACTCAAAGTGATCTTCCTGTCTCAGCCTTCCCAGTGCTGGGATTATAAGCATAAGTATGTGGTACCACCCGGAGAATTTTTTTTTTTATCAGGTCTTGCTGTGTACTACAGCCTGGCCTAGAATTCAACAATCCTCCTGCTTCAGCTTTCTGGAATTACAACACTCATTTATCTGATTTTTTTTTTCCACCTTGGAAACAGGGTCTTGCTATGTTCTGCTGGATGGTCTCAAACTGGTGGCAATCCTTCTGCCTCAGTCTCCTAAGCAATGGGATTATAAGCATGTACTACCATGCCCAGCTGAAATCGGAATGATTTAAAAAAGTTAAAATTGTCTTGCACTTTTGAACATGTCAAATATTTTATTGTTATCAATTTTATTTTGCCTAGATTATATCATAGATCCCCTCCAGCTCCAAGATGTTATGAATAGCCAGGCGTGGTGGCACAGGCCTGTAATCCCAGCACTCCGGAGGCTGAGGCAGGAGGACTGTTGTGAGTTCGAGACCAGCCTGAGCTACAAAGTGAGCTTAAGGCCAGCCTGAACTACATAGTGAGACCCTGGTCCAAAAAGACAAAAAAGAAAAAGATGCTATGAATAATTTGTGAGTTTTGTGGTGCTTTTATTATTTGCCAGAGGGAGCCTAGTCCACTAGTCTTTCTTGAGAGGTCCTTAGAATCTAGTTGCATTATTTTTTTCTCTTTAATACTAAAAAAAAGAAAGAAGGAATATAGTAGCATAATAGGGTTTAAAAGTAAAGATTTAGCAAGCTCAGGGGCCGGTTGGATCCCAGGCCTGCCCTGCTGGCCCTGCTCCTGCTCCCTGGGGTGCACTGAGATGACAATTGAGTATAGTGGCAGGTCTGAAACCTAAATTCCATCAGTTATATTAATTATATAGTCTATGGCAAGTTGTCTTATCTCCCTAAATCTGTTGCCTAATTCTCTCTCTCTCTCTCTCTTTGGTACTAGGGATCAACCCTAGAGACTTCACACTAAACTATATTCCCTGTCCCTGTCCCCCAAAGGCCTGAGTTCAATCCCCGGTTCTGGGAGAGAAAGAGAGAAAGAGAAAAAGAGAGAGAGAGAGAGAGAGAGAGAGAGAGAGAGAAAGGCTGCGAGTACAGTCCAATGTAAAAGGCCCTGGGTTTAATCCCAATTTTGAAATTTAAAAAAAAAAAAAAAGCCAGAGAAAGAATGAAAGAACATTTTTTGAATTGAAGGCATGGCCTTCATCACATTATGAAGTGGGTGTGAAAGTATAGAGCAACATCTGGCCTCAGCAGGGACTCATAAGTTGTGTTATGAGACCTGAGAACTAGGCTTGGTAGACACAAGTTTGAGCCATCTTTGGTAATTTAAGGACTTGAAAGACTTTGTCTCAAATAGTAAGGGCTGGGGTGTAAGCCCAGCAATGGAACCTACCTAGCCTGAGCAAACCCCTGAGTTAAATCCTCAGCATAGAAGAGAGAGAGAGAGAGAGAAAAAAAAAAAAAAAAAACTAGGTAATATAGGGAACCCTTAACTGACTGTTCCCTTCCTACTACCCCCACGCTGGGGATTGAACCTAAGACCTCCTGCATGCTAAGGCAATATTCAACCACTGAGCTACACAACAATCCTTTTGAAACAAGCTCTCACAAGTTGCCCAGGCTGGCTTCCAACTTATGATCCTCCTGCATCAGCCTCCTAAGTGGCTGGAATTACCAACATGTGTCACAGTGTCTGGTGTCTGAGACTGAGACTATCCTGTAGCCCTGGGAAAGCTCTGGAGTCTAAGAAGAACTTTGTCATCCTCAACACTCATTGCAATGCATATTTCTAAAGCCTCTTCTTCCTCTCTGGGGGAGGGTCCCAGAAGTTTTTTTCTGGTTCCTTTGATTTTCTCAGTGAAGCAGGAGGCATATTTGTTGGTTGTGAGAACTGAGAGAGGTGGTTGGGGTTTTGGAGAAAGGAGAGAGTATCATTTCTAGGAGAGTAAAGGGAATGAATGAATGAATAGGGAACACCATATGAGTGCTGGCAGCATTGATAGCACAAAAGGGTCACCAATAAAGGGATGAATAGCAGGGGAAAAAAAAAAAAAGAGTTTTATATTGTGGTTCTGTTTGTGGACTGAATCACTGTCCCTGTCTGGAAATCCAATTGCCTAACCTTTATGAAATGAAGAAAATGTATTAAATAATGCTAATTGTTTAAGTTGTTACCTACCTATCAATTAAGGAACACAATATATTATCAAGCTTTATACATGCATTATCATGTTATCTTCATGAGAATATGAGATAGGTGTAATTACTCCTATTTAAAGATGAGGGGGAGCCGGGTGTGGTGGCGCATGCCTGTAATCCCAGCACTAGGGAGGCTGAGGCAGGAGGATTGTTGTGAGTTCGAGACCAGCCTGAGCTACAAAGTGAGCTTAAGGCCAGCCTGAACTGCACAGTGAGACCCTGTCATCAAAAAGACAAAAAAAAAAAAAAAAAAAAAAAAAGATGAGGGGGCCAACAGGATAGCTCAGCGGACTAAGCACCTGCTTTGACAAATGCAAAGACCAGGCAAATGAGTCTGGGCATGGTGGTATGCCTGTACTCCCGGTGCTGGGGAGGCTGCAAACAGAAGGATCACTGTGAATCTGAACTGCATAGTGAGACCCTGTACAAATACATAAATGAAAAAAAAAAAAAAGAATAAATAAAGATGAGGAAGCAGGTGTGGTGGTACATGCCTGTAATTCCAGCATTTGGGAGGCAGAAGCAGGAAAACTGCTATAAGCTTGAAACCAACCTAGCTACATAGTGAGTTCAAGGCCAGCCTAAATGCATAGGGAGAGCCTGTCTCAAAATAAAAGTAAAAGGGCTGAGTTATTCAATGTAAAGGCCCTGGATTTAACTCTCAGTATTTATTATTAGTATTTTTTATTTTTCTTTGGCTGGCTCAGGCTGCCTTAAGGGTGGGTCTAATGCAGCATGTGGAGCTGGGGATCGACCTATGGTCCCCTGCGCTTGACTGGGTTTGCCCAAGCAGGTGCTTTAAACAACTGAGCTAACTCACAAGCAGATTTTCCCTGTATTGAAAATAAGTAAGTAAAGCCGAGTGTGTGGTGAACACCAGTAATTTCAGCATTCTGGGAGACCAAGGGAGTAATATTGTAAACTTAAGCCCAGCCTGAGCATATTAGTTAGGCCATATTTTATTTTATTTTAATTTTTGATAATGCTTTTATGTGTACATTTAAAAAAAATTATTTAGCCGGGCGTGGTGGCGCAGGCCTGTAATCCCAGCACTCGGGAGGCTGAGGCAGGAGGATTGTTGTGAGTTCGAGACCAGCCTGAGCTACAAAGTGAGCTTAAGGCCAGCCTGAGCTGCATAGTGAAACCCTGTCTCAAAAAGACAAAAAAAAAAAAAAAAAAAAAAAAAAAAAAAAAAAAAAAATTATTTATTTATTTGGTTTTGCAGTACCAGGGATTGAACTCAGGACATTGCACTTTCCAGGCAGGTACTTATGCTGCTGAGCTATCTCCTCCACCCCTAGGCCATATTTTAAAAACAAACAAACAAAAAGCTGGGGAGATAGCACTGTGGTCTAAGCACCTGCCTGGCAAGTGCAAGGACCTGGGTTCAATCCCTACCACCAAAATTCTGTGTGGTGAGACACGCCTGTAATTCCAGTGCTGGGGAGGCTAAGACAGGACGATCACTAGGAGTCCAAGATGTGTAGCGAGATCCTGTACAAAATAAATAAAATATTTTTTTAAGAAATTTTTAAAAAAGGACATTGAGGGCTGGGTAGATAGCTCAGTACAATAAGCACTTGCCTGGCAAGCTCAAGGTCCTAAATTCAATCCCCAAAAGAGGACAGTGGGTGCTGGCAAGATAGCTCAGCAGTTTGAAGTGCCTGTTTAGGCAAGCTTAGGCAAATGCAGGGACCCCGATTTGCTCCCCAGCACCACATCCTGCACAGTACCCGCTGGACTGAGTCAACTGCAAGTGCTTATTCTACTAAGCAATCTTCCCAGCCCCTAGTTTTTGTTTTGAAAAGGGATCTTACAAAGTCACTAACCACATGGCTCAAATGTGCAATCCTCCTGCCTCAGTCTTTCAGAGTGTTGGAATTACATATGTGTGCTACCATGCCAGCTGGAAATGTTTTCTTTCCTACATTCCCAATTTCCATCTGTAAAAAACTTCCTCGCATTTTCTTAAGTGTTTAGTACAGGGTCTCACTACATAGTTCAGACTCACAGTGATCTTCCTGTCTCAGTCTCTCCAGCACTGGGATTACAGGTGTGCACCATCATGGCTTGTCTGGTGGCAGGCTCAGTCCACCCAGGGGTGCAGCATGTGGTACCAGGGATCAGAACCCTGGTCCCTGTGCCTGCGCTTAGTCCGTTGATCTATCTTGCTGGCTCACTTCCTCATATTTTCATTCATTCAAACAGTATCTTTTAATAAATTAAGAAGAAGTGAAATAAATAAGGTAGATTTTTTGAGAATGTAAAGGGGATGGAGGAGGCAGGAGCAAAGGAGGGGGAAATGGAAACAAAAATCAAAAAAAGGGAAAAAAAATGTTACATGCACATACCAAAATGTATTTTATTATTTTGTATCACTAATATGCACTCAAAAAGGAAGGCCAGGCGTGGTGGCGCATGCCTGTAATCCCAGCACTCAGGAGGCTGAGGCAGGAGGATTGTTGTGAGTTCCAGACCAGCCTGAGCTACAAAGTAAGCTTAAGGCCACCCTGAACTGCTAGTGAGACCCTGTCTCAAAAAGACAAAAAAAAAAAAAAGGGGTGGTCTCTTCATCTTCTATTTGCTGATAACTATGCTAGAATCTAAATACAAAAAATTGAAAAGAAATAGTTCTACTGGTCATGGTGTCAGATAACTGTAATCCCAGCATTGAGCAGGCTGACACAGGAGCATCAGCATGAGTTTGAGGTCAGCCTGAACTACATACCAAGACTCAGTCTCAAAAAACAACAAAAAAGAATGTCCATGGAGTGATGGCTAAAGATGTGTGTGATTCAGTGGTAGAGTGCCCCTTGGTTGGATCCTCAAGTACCCTGCCCTCAAACAGAAAGGAAATGGTTTCTATTCCTAAGGAGCACAGAGGTCATTGGAAGGCAAACATCTGTACTGCATAGGTTTAATAAAGGGAACACAGAAGTTTCTAAGCTTTTCAAGGTCTATAGTGATGGCAGCTTTTAAACGTGTACTGATGTCCACTCCTTTTCCCTTTTAGGTAAAAATTAATTTTTTTCTGATTTCCTCCCTTAATACAGATACAAACTCACCAAATTCTACTGGAATCATTGCATCCCAGTACATTTATCACTACACTGAAAATTACATGAACACAGCAACTGTACATTTAACTCTCCAAGAAGAGCTACCATAGTGCTTTAAATACAACAAGCACAAAAATGCTGGTTAAATCCAACAATTGCTGTAAATAGAGCTGAAAGTTGGGGAAAATCTGAAGAACATTAATGCAATATATTTTTATTTTTTTATCCTGGTGTGGTAGTGCACACCTTAATCCCAGCACTGGGGAGGCTGAGGTAGGAGGCCAGCCTTTGTGAGTTCAAGACCACCCTGGGCTACAAAGTGAGTTCAAGGTCAGCCTGAACTGCATGACAAGATCTTGTCTCAAAAAGACAAAAAATAAATAGATAAAAAAAATATAAAAATAAATGTAAATAAAATACAATTTATCAGCTACAAACGAGCTCAAGGCCAACCTGAACTGCATATGGAGACCCTGGCAAAAACAAATAAACACACAAAAAAACTTATTTAAAGTAAGCTAATACAATATATTTTTAGATCTCTAGTTTTACTCTTTAGGTATGGCCTGAAATACTTGGGATAGAGAGGACCTGTTTTGCACCTTACAATTAGGAAACAAGAACAAGAGATAGGCACTTCAAGGACTTAGAACTAAAAAAAAAGCTCATCATTTGTTGTAAATATTTAATTCCTCTCAATTAATTTTTTTCTCTGTGTTAACAGTAACTTTAGAGTCAGACTGATCTTTTAGAATTCCAACTCTGACACTGTTATTTGACCTTGGTTAAATTGGTTAACGAAGTCTCAAGTTTCTTCATCTTCAAAAAACACAATAGTTGTATACTTGATAGGGGTGTTTGGCTCAAATAGGTTAATATACTATACATAAAGCATGGTATCTGGCATAATAAATAGGAGCCGCTCTTCTCTATTGCTATAGTGGAATAGGATCTGTCCCAACCAGACAGTGTAACACTGAGATGGGAAAACAAAACACATAAAGACACAACAGACCACAAGGACAATTATTAAAACGTCAGGGGAGATTGCCTAAAATGAGCACTACATTTTCTTCAGGACTCAATCTTCCCTAAACGGTTATTTTTATCACAACCCTGGAAGACTCACCGTCACTCCGTATTTGAGCGCTAGCCCAGCCAGCGTGTCTCCAGGCTTCAGTAGATGTTCCAGGCGTCTTTCCCTCACAGGGGAGCAGGCTGATTGCACCAGGCTTCCATAAGAACGAGCCCGGGTCCCTTGAAGCAGCCCTGATCCTCCAAAGGGCGGCTGTCTAGAGGGAGAAGCCATCTCCTCTCACAGGGGAGCTTGCAGTTGAGAAAGGCAGGGCTAAGAATGACAGTGACGGCCTGAACTCAGGGAATGGATATTTAGGAACTGCTTTCCCCTGTCGCTTTTCTCCTGAGTCTCGCCGCTCCCCTCGCACTACGTCCGCCTTCTTCACCTTCCCGGCTTCTCCCTTCTCCTAGCGTCTTACTCACACATTTGTCTCCTGAGTATTTGGACGTCCCTTAGTACCCCTCTGATTTTGACCCCTCACACCCCCTCGCTACACTGACCTCTGACCTTTGAACTGTAGACACACTTTTCCTCAGTTTACCCTCAAGCTGGGTAGCTGGGCCTCACGGCGCCCCCATATCCTGGCTCCGCCTCGTTCCAGGGTTCGTCCGCTAGGGTGGGGAACAAATTGGGCCCACCTCAGGTAGGCTGTGGCAGACGAAGCGCGAGAGGATTTCGAATCTGCAGTACACTTTCCAGTCTGAGATTCTCTAGGGCTTGCTGCGCATCGATCAGGTCACACCCTCAACTCAGGCTCCACATCTAGGCTCTGGTATCCCAGAAAGCCTCTCATCTGCCAAAATGAGAGGGCCAGGATCCAGCTGAGCGGCAATTTTTTGAAAAAGACTCCATTTCCCAAAAGGCTCTTCGTCTGCAGCGGTCGCAGGACACTGTGGGAAATGTAGTCCGGGTAGCACACTGGAGGCGGGCTTTCCGGATCGCGCAGTGCATGTATGGAAACGTGCCCCGGAAGTACCAAACGGAAAGAGACAGGAAGAAGAAAAGGAGAGGTACCATTCCTACGGTGGCCCGAAGGAGTTGCGAAGTCGGCCAGAGAGAATGTATCATTTCTGGGATTCAAAGTCGTGATGTCTTTCAAGAGGGAAGGAGACGATTGGAGTCAGCTCAATGTGCTCAAAGTAAGTGCGAGTAGAGAAAGTCAGGAGCACCTTTACTTGCCCTTTGAAGATTGAAGGAACTTTGTTTTGTTGCTCTGGCAACTGTTGGGGAAGGGTAGTCAGCAACAGAACTGGGTAGTAATCACTTCTCCATATGACTGCTGTTCTTCGTATGATCCTTACTTCTTTTAACTTTATTCCTACTATTTCCTTTCCTCCCATCTGTCCTACTTTGCTGAACCCTTATCTGAACTTCTTTCCCTACCCCTGCAGAAACGAAGAGTTGGGGACTTGCTGGCCAGTTATATCCCAGAAGATGAAGCGCTGATGCTACGGGATGGACGGTAAGGGTAAGGGATAAACTAAACCCGAAGCTTCTAAAGTTAGACCCTCAACAAACTTTTTTTGTGGAGCAGAGATAGCTAAGATTTTTTTTTTTTTTTTTTTTTTTTTGGCGGGAAGTGAAGACTAGAAGTGGAGACTGGGAAGCCCGAAAGTTGGACTTTGGAAAGGACTTTTAAGACAGGGGTGCTTCCCCCCTCCCCCGCCAAGAATCCTCTAACTCCTTGAGCTTATTATTTTCTTCTCCCTTCTCAGCTTTGCTTGTGCCATCTGTCCTCATCGACCTGTACTAGATACACTGGCCATGCTGACTGCCCACCGTGGAGGCAAGAAGCATTTATCAAGTAAGTCTGAGGGAAGACAGAGGATAAAATATAAGCTCTGCAGACTATTCTTGCTGCTGTGCTTTTAATTATCTTTCATTTTCTCTTCAGGCCTGCAGCTTTTCTATGGTAAGAAGCAGCCAGGAAAGGAAATGGGGCAAAATCCAAGACCACAGAATGAACTGAAGAGGGAAGAGACCAAATCTGAGGTAATCAGAGAAGGGGGGGAAGAATGTTTTCAAAGGAGGACCTTGCTGTACATAATGCATTTGAAGAATTCTTGCCTCTGGAGTCCTAACTCGGTCTCTCATCTATACCAGGCTCCTCTACTAACCCAGACTCGACTTATCACCCAGAGTGCACTGCACAGAGCTCCCCACTATAACAGTTGCTGTCGCCGGAAGCACAGGTCTGTGGAATGGATGGGAAACCTAGAGGGAAGAAAAGACAGAAGACACATGGCCCTACAGTAACTGTTTTCCACAATAGTTTGGGCATGGTGGTGCACATTCTAGGAGGCTAAGGCAAGAAGATCATAAGTTAGAACTCAGCCTGGCCAACTTAGTGACACATGGCCCTACAGTAACTGTTTTCCACAATGGTTTGGGCATGGTGGTGCACATTCTAGGAGGCTAAGGCAAGAAGATCACAAGTTTGAACTCAGCCTGGCCAACTTAGTGACTTAATGAGACCCTGTCTTAGAATCAAAAAGGGTTGGGGATATATCTCAATGTGAAGGCCCTCGGTTCAACCTTCAGTTCTGGAAAAAAATAATTATTTTCCAAATTGAGTTCTAGGGACTGGTGAGATAACACAGGGGTCTAAAGCACCATACAGGGACCATGGTTTGATCCCCAGCACCACATGCCATGTCAGCCCTGCCTCCAGGGCAGGCTGAGCCGGCCACCAAAAAAAAAATCTAAGTAATACTAGTATTTTGGAGATGTTAATTTGTTAATTGGTTTTTCAAGGAAAAACATTTTTAAAATGTTATTTATTTTGGGCCAGGGAGATGGCTCAGTGGAATAAGCACTTCCCTGGCAAGTGCAAGGGCCTGAATTCAATCCCTGGTTCTGCAAAAAAAAAAAAAAAAAAAAAAAGTTACTTATTTTTAGGGAAGGGTCTACAGGGTGTTCACTACTAGATTGGACTCATAGTGATCCTCCTGTTTACAGCCTCCCAAGAGCTGGGATAACAGGTGCACACCACTATACCCAGTCTCAATTGCCTTTTCAGCACACCCTGGTGGCGGGCTGGCACGGCAGGCCTGGAGATCAAACCCCTAGCCCCTGTATCTGCTTGCAGGTGTTTTAATCCACTGAGCTATTAGGCTGGCCCTGTGCAAAATCTTAAGACAAAACCTTTTTACTAGGGCTCAGTGGAATAAGTGCTTTCCTGGCAACTGCAAGGGCCTGAGTTCAATCCCTGGTTCTGCAAAAAAAAGCTTTTTACTTTTTCTTTTTTTTTCTTTAATGTTCAAGCTTCTAGAAGTATGGGTACAGATTTATTTATTTTTATTTTATGTGTTTAGTACAGGGTCTTACTACACAGATCAGATTCGTGACCCTCCTGTTTTCAGCCTCCACCCTGGGATAACAGGCATTAGTCTCGTTTGTGCCTTTAGGTGGGCTGGCACGGCACACCGAGGATTGAACTCCAGTCTCTGCGTCTGGAAGATAAAAACTCAAAAATATTTACACATTTTCCTTAATTTATATTGCAGAATTCTTTTTAAGCAGAACACTTATTATGAGGTGGTATGGAGGCGCACTCCTGTAACTCCAGTACCAAGGAGACTGAGCTAGCAGGATCACTTGGAGTTCAAGACCAGCCTGAGAAGGGCTAGCCAAATAGCTCAGTGCATTAAACTGAGTTTAGTTTAGGCAGACGCAGGGGCTGGGAGTTCAGTGCCCAGGCCTGCTGGGCCAGCCCTGCCCCTGGGACATGCTGAGATGGCAATTGAGACTGGGTGTGGTGGCGCACACTTGTAATTCCAGCACTGGGAGGCTGAAAACAGGAGAATCTGATCTGTGTAGTGAGACCCTGTAGACCCTGTACTAAATACAAAAATAATAATAGTAATACCTTGAGGAACACAGTTTAAGAAACACTGCTCTAGCAAAAGGCTCTGAGTTCAATCCCCAATATCACACAAAAGAAAGAAAAAAAGCAGTTGGCCTTTTCCTTAATTGTTTCTATAGGCTTTTATTCTTCTCTACACAGACCAGAAGCCCCTGGTTCCTCTGTTTCCTGTTCCCCTTTGCCAGCCCAAGAAATTGAGCTCCAGAGTGAGAAGATCAGTAGGGAACCTGAGCCTAGGCCTGGCCCACAGGCTAAGGAATCAGCAACTGCCTCAGACCCTGCACCCATGAGCCCCATGAGAAGACGAGCCCTGGACCATTACCTCACCCTTCGAAGGTGGGTATTCTAAATATGTTTTTTTTTTTTTTTTCAATGAATTTAGAACAGGGTGTACAGTCTCACTACGTAGATCTGACTTGTAGTGATTCACCTGTTTTCAGCCTCCCAAGTGCTGGGATTACAGGTGCTTGTCACCGCACCTACTCTCAGTGTCTCAGTGCACCCTGGGAGAGGGGTGAGGAGGGATATGGGGGGTGGGACTGGCATGCCAGGGATCAAACCTTTGCCACTGAGCTCTGCTAAAGCAGATACTTTAGTCCGCTGGCTGGCCCTCTTAAACACTTTCTTTAGAGTTTTCTCCATGATCCCTTTTTCCTGACATACCTATTTTTCTTTTAATTGTAATTATTTTGAGATAGTTTCTCACTATATCAGCCAAGCTGCCTGTGAGCTAGCTGTATAGCCCAGGCAGGTCTCAAACTTGCAGTCTTCCTGCCTCAGCCTTCCCTAGTACTGGGATTATAAGCATGCACCATCACATCTGGCTCTAGTTGTTCTTTTTTATTGACACTCAAGTTGTAATGAACTTCTTTCCTAACCAATTTTGTTTTCTTCATTTCTAGCTCTGGATGGATCCCAGATGGGGAAGGTCGATGGATAAAAGATGAAAATGTTGAGTTTGACTCAGATGAAGAGGAACCTCCTGATCTTCCCAAGGACTGACTTCTTTGTTTCACAAATAAACTGTAGGTTCTGAAGTGGTGGCCCAGGAAGGAGACAAGGGCACTCCTGTATGACGTCATGCCTTTCTTTGATGTGTAGAAAAGACTGGGCATTAATTTAGATTGTCACATGATGATCCAAAGTTCTGAACAATCGCCGGGCGTGGTGGCGCATGCCTGTAATCCCAGCACTAGGGAGGCTGAGGCAGGAGGATTGTTGCGAGTTCGAGACCAGCCTGAGCTACAAAGTGAGCTTAAGGCCAGCCTGAACTGCACAATGAGACCCTGTCTCAAAAAAAAAAAAAAAAAGTTCTGAACAGCTCTACAAAATTCCTTCTCGATGCCATGCTTTTGAGAAAGAATGGCTAGAATGTGCACATGGAATTGGTGCTATCTGGGTGAATAAAGAGTGCAAGATAGAATATGATGATTTGGGAGAGTGTTTACTTTGGCAGAAAACAATGAAACACACAAATGCCATCAAGAAGCACTGGGATAAGCTAATAAAGAAAGGGACGTACACCCTTCCACTTCACCATTCGGGCAAGGAGGAGCCTAAGCCCTGAGCAGGGAGCTGCCAGTGGCTGGAGGCTGATTTTCACCCTCTTCTCCACTGCAGTGATTGTTTACTGAAAAACTTCTGTCAAATGTGTAAAAATAAAGGAATAGTATGTCCTAAAAAAAAAAGCAAAAACAAAAATTATAGTGGGTTGGGAGCCCAACTTGGTTCAGGTCAGGTTTCTTGTCTAGTCTCAGGATTTCAGATCTGTTCATTCTCAGCCTGGCCACTCCCGCCCTGCAATGTACACAGCTCCCCATGCTTCTGCCCCTCCCCCGCCTTCCACCAAGTCATGCCAAGCGTCAGCTGCATGCAGCCCGGTGCCCTATTAATAAGTCAGAAAGAAGTCTTTGCCCTTCATGTTCACTGCCTCCTTTCCTAACTCCATTCAAAGTCCTTCCCTCTTTAGATCATATGAAGGCCCTGAATATATCTGGGAGGGCTCTAGCCATATCTGGAAGAAGAACAAAGGCCAAGAACCCTGTGGAAGTTGAAGAATAAAGGCTTTGGCAGTTCTATGGGGGACACCAAACGAGGCAGCTCCCCCACCTTCATTTAGTAACCTGAACCTTACTTCCCTGCCTGCTGATCCCTAGGGTATAAATAATCCCCTCATGAACTGGCACTAATCCCTGGGGGTTAATGCCAAGATTCCCACCCAAAAGCCCAAGGAAGGAGGCAGGCAAGGTGGACAAAAGGGCCTTTATTTACAGCAAAGGGGAAGAGATGAGGATTTACATGTGCAGGGCTCCTGGCTCTAGTCAGTAAAGGAAAGCACAGTGTTATCTCTTCTTTTGCTGGCGACCTATAAAGAAGGAAAAGTATCTTTTTTTTGTTTGAGTTCCTACCTTTGGCAGAAGTACTCTTCTCCTTTCTATTTCCTTAGCCAGATTCATATGGTGTTAGTGTTTAGGCCACCTGACAGCCCACTCCACATTAACAAAATAAGAAACCATACCAAAAATAAAAATATGTCTGGGTGTAATGGTGGATGACTATAATTCTAGCACTGTGGGAGGCTAGGGTAGGAGGATCACAAGTTCAAATCCAGGCCAGGCAATTTAGCAATTTAGAGAGACCCTGTGTCAAAAAGGAATTGGGATATAGTTTAGTATGAAGGCCTGGATACAGTCCTCAGCACTGAAAAGAAAAATCTGTATCTAAATAAGCATTGTGGTACACACCTGGCACATCTGTAATTCTAGCACTGGAGGCTGAGGCAGGAGGATTGTGAGTTCAAAGCCAGTGTGGGCTACATAGGAGACTCTCAAAACAAAACAATAAAAACAGCTCATCGGGAAGCAGGATCAAAAGTTCAAGATCAGCTTGGGCAACTTAGGGAGACCCTATCTCAAAATTAGAAAAGCCCTAGTGCTAGAGTGCTTGGGTAGCATGCATGAAGCCCTGGGTTTGATCCTCAGTATTATACTAAAAATGGTGTTCAGAGCCAGGTGTGATGGTGTACACCTCTAATCCTAGCATGTGGGAGGTTGAGGGAAGTGTAGTGTTTTGATTTCAAGGCCAACCTAGGCTACATAATGATTTCAAAGCTAGCCTGAATCACATAGCAAGACTGTCTCTCCACCAAAAAAGATGTTTAGGTTCCTTCCCAAGATGGTATATATTGGGGCTGGGGAGATGGCTCAGTGGAATAAGCGGTTCCCTGGCAAACACAAGGGCCTGAGTTCAATCCCCAGTTCTGGAAAAAAAAAAAAAAAGATCGTATATATTTAGGACAGGGAGACTTTTTTTTTTTTTTTAATGTATTTGTTACAGGGTATTACTACACAGCTCAGACTTGTAGTGATCCTTCTGTTTTCAGCCTCCCCAGCACTGGGATTACAGGTATGCACTACCACACCCAGTCTCCGTGGTTGGCTCAGCATGCCTCTCACCAGCCCTAGGGAAATTTTCTATGCACTTTCTGATCATTTGTGGGATTTAGGAGCCACCCAAACTGCCACCAAGCTTACTTTATTATCTAAAATTTTTTTTTTAAATTAATTGGTAAGCTTGATTTAAAGAGAACCTCCCAGTTTCTCCACTTCTTGTCCTATACCTTACCCCTTGCCAACACCATGCTTGTAGTTACTCACGTAGTTCATTGTTTCTGGTCACAGCCTGGGCTGCCCGAGCTCGTGGCCCCTGCTGTGTAAAGTGGTAGCCGAAGCGAACAATAGATGGACACTGCTCTAGCACAGTGGCCATTTCCATTTCCACTGCATCCCCAGGCCACTGGCGCTGTCAGAGGAAAAAGTAGAGCTGTCAGCCATGTGGAAGATGTGCATCCTGGACCACAGACCTTCTGGGAAGATGCTTGTTTTCTCCAGAATGGGTAAAGAGGCTTCCTTCACAGAGACAATGACGAAGCAAAGTCAAACAGGATTAAAGGAGATCGCTGCCCCAGGGGTGGCTCACGGAGGAAGCCCAATGGGTATCTGCTGAATGCTAGCACCAGAGGAAAGGGAAACTGACCTGGTTGTCTACACGCAGTTCAGTGAGTGTGGCATTTTCCCGGACTGCCTTCAACACAGCCATGAGCCCCGTGCTGCTAATGAAGTTGGACTCAATATTCAGGCTCTGGAGGCTACGGTTCTCACGCAACATGCCAGCCACAGCCTGGGTAGTAGGGATTTGGGTTAGGATTAGGGAACAATATGTTTCACAGATGACTAAGGAGAGAAAGAATGGGAGCAGGGAAACAGCTCTTTAAGAAGAGTCTCTGAGGAGCTGTAAATGGGACTACAGGGAGACCATGTGGGAAGCAGATAAAAGCAGGGAGATTAAGTATGCAATGAAGGGGGCTGGGGAGATGGCTCAGTGGAATAAATGCTTCCCTGGCAAGCACAAGGGCCTGAATTCAATCCCTAGTTCCAAAAAAAAAAAGTATGCAATGGAGGGTTGGCCAGGTAGCTCATCAGACCAGAGCACCTTAGGTCCTAAGCAGCTTAGGAGGAGCACAATGGCCAAGGTTTGATCCCTGACCTAAGGGGCCGGCCCCATCCCCAGGGCCTATTGGGATAACAATCGAGACTGGGCATGGTGGCGTGTGCCTGTACTCCCAGCGCTTGGGAGGCTGAAAACAGGAGAATCACTTAAGTCCAATCTAGTAGTGAGACCCTGTACACTCTGTACTAAATATAAAAAAAAAGTATGCAATGGAGCTGAGGGTGTCAGGGTGGTGGCCCTTCAGGAAAATGATCTCAGGATTTCAGAGCTGTGAGCTCTACGACCGAGGGAAGGGGCCTCTGTGAGGGCAGCTTCCTAAGAAAGCATGGTGGGAAGGGCACCCTCTAGCACAACCACTTATGACAGCTCTCCTGGGAGTGCTTGGTAAGAAGGTAGAGGGAGAGGGGTAGGGATGTCGACTAGCCTTACATGGGCGATGGGGTCACCGCTCTTTGTGGCCACCAGACTGAAGCTCCGGACATAGGTGTTTGTCTTCATGGCCTCACACAGCTCACTTAGTGTGGGTATTGGGATGTCCTATCAGACAGGCACAGGCAATGGTGAGCTAAGCACTCTCATCTGTTAGGAAAGTTACCCCCTTGTTACTCTTAGGAAGATGGGAGATAAATACCTGTATATTATTGAGGTTCACCTCCTCCAAGTCCTTGTCATTGCTTCGAACCCTCTTTAACATCTCGTCAATGTTTGTGGGATTTGGGGGCTCATCTGGCACTGGCTTATACTTGTCAGGCTGAACCACACCTAATGGGTGAGGGCAGGAAGGAACCCCGACATGTCCCCCACCATCTCTCCCTTGGTTCTCTGTCACTCATATGCCACATCCTCTCCAGTTTCATCTCTTTCACCTCTGCTCCTTTTGCTCAGGTTCTGGGACTGCCTGCCCAGAGCCCTGGGGCCCTGTGCCCCACATACTTACTGCTGATGCCTTCTGTGTTGCAGATTTCCCCACTGCAGATGGCATCATAGTATTGCTTGTTGCTCATTAGTGTATACATTCCCAGAATTGCTGCAGCACATGAGCAGAGGGGGGCAGGGAATGAGAAGAGGTCCCGTAAGCCCACATCCCACCTCACTCTGCTGAGCTGATCCCTTCCACTATTCCAAAGACCTTTTCCACCTTCCCTCAGCCCCAGGTGGCCCTGCTTTAGGTGGTTTTTATACCATCGAGATGGAGTTTAGGAATGATCCCTAAAGACACCACTAGAGGGTGTAGGTGGGACAAAGACCCCTCCCTCCTGATTTCAGCCAGAATACTGGCACTTTGATTTGCTTTTACAACCTCTTTGTAAAAAAGCAAAATTTTTTTTTGTGGGAGGGGTGCCTCAGGATGTATTCCAGGCTAGCCTTGAACTCACAGCAATCCTCCTGCCTCATATTCCTGAATGCTGGTGTTACAGGTGTATGCATACACCCAGCTTTTTTGTTAAAGACAGGGTCTTGCTATATAGTACAGGCCTTGAAGTCACTTTACAACCCTGGCTGGCCTCCAACTTGTGGCAATTCTCCTGCCTCAGCCTTTTAAGTGCTAGGATTATAGGTGTGTACCACTATGCCTTATTTGAAAAATGCTCTTGACATATTTGTCAACTTATTAAAAGTGAATGACATGGGCCAGGGACATAGTTCAGTAGAATAAGCACTTGCCTGGCAAGTGCAAGGTCCTGAGTTCAATCTCTGGTACTGCAAAAAAAAAAAAAAAGAAAGAAAGAAAAACAAATCCTTGCTTAAAAATGAATGACAGTGGTCAAAGTTTGGCGCGTGCCTGTAATCCCAGCGCTTGGGAGGCTGAAAGCAGGAGAACTACTATGAGTCCCATCTATATAATGAGACCTTGTAGACCCTGTACTAAATATAGAAAATAAATAAATAAAGATGAATGCACAAGAAAACAAATATAGGGGTCTGGGGAGATGGCTCTGTGGAATAAGCGCTTCCCTGGCAAGCACAAGGGCATGAGTTCAATCCCTGGTTCCGCAAAAAAAAAAAAAAAAAAAAAAAACAAGAAAAAGAAAAATATGGTAGAAATTACTGCTGCAAAACATAAAAACAAAAACTACTGCCAGAGGCCTTCTTGGACAGCCATGTGCTGGGTCAGGGCTCTCCTCAGTTGCCCCCCTCACCAAGGCAAAGATGCCAACATCTGCTCCTCCCACCCTCAACTTCCCAGCTGACTACCTGCAATATCACACATTTCGGCATCTGTGGCATGGGCCAGTGCCTCTTCCAGCTCAGGCTCCAGGGTGATTTGTTCCTGTGCTGGGATTTCTCTCTTGGGCTGAATATAGGGTTTCCCTGATGGGAAGATGAAGGATGGTTCAGGTAGAGGCCATTTCTCCCGAGATCTTGGTTTCCAGCTTCCTGTCCTCTCCAAGAGGTATAATGCTGGGTCACTAGGGGACACCAGAAAGCCTGAATTCTTTGCCAGCTCAAGACTCTCAGTCTCCTGACCTTTCACAAGAACCAGAGAGTGCAAGCTGGCATGCAAGTGTCAGAGTGCCCGTGACCCTTGGCAGGTAGGACTGGGAGGGAAACGAGGGGAGGCTTGTGAGAGATGCCACTTAGTTTTTGGCAGTCATGGGTGGCAGGGTCCCCATACCCTTCTTCTCTCCTGTGAAGGGCACCAAGTCATCCCGTTCTTTGACTTCTAGTGCCTGTTGCTCCAGATACTGCAAAAGGGCCTCTCTGTCCAGTGGCCCTGTTGGGCTCTTCTTTGTCTGGTCACGTTGTCTCAGTCCAGCTGGCAGGAGCATGTTCTTGGGGATGAGTTTTGGGGAGCAGGTCAGGTACTCCTCTGGGGACTTCTAGGACTCCCTAAAACATTTTCAGGCACCTTTTCCCTGGCTCTCTTGGGATCCCAAGCCCTGAAGGTAGTCCTGGTCTCAGCCACTCAGTGCCCAATAGCCTTCCCTGACCCTGGGGACTTGCCTCCAATTCCCTGTGCTGGGGTCCTTACCTCTGGGTCCATCTCCTGTAGCTCACAGTCCAGCTGCTCTAGCTCCTCAGGGCTCAAGGTCTTTAGGATCTCATCTTCATCTATATCTCTGTATTTCTCCAGTTCCTTCTGATATGATGACATGATGACCCTTGTCCCCTCCCCACTGTATGACACTCAAGAGTCTGGGAGGACATGGGAAAAGTAGTTGGACATAGAAAGATGGACATGGACACAGTAGGGACACAAAGAACCAGTCAGGCATAGAACATGGACTCAATAGATACCCTGGAAGTTAGAGATCTAGTTGAGAATGGGAAATGGGATGTCACATTGTTTCATAGGGTTAGAATGGAGTCTCCCCTCTTCTCACTTCTCCAGCTGCAAGTCACATGGATGGGATCCCAGAATCCAAAGTAGGTTGTCCTCTTACTATATGATAAAGAAATCTGGGCAACACCCCTTCCCTATAACTTCGCCTATCAACGCCTCTTGCCCTAGCACAGGTGACGGAAGTTCTGCCAACACAGCTGGCTCCATACCCAGTTCCTATTGAAAGGTGGGAAAAGGCAGGACAGAACTTTAGGAAAATTCCTTTTTCTCTGTTCACCCAGCTTTCTAAACTCGTTAAATCAAGCAAGGACAATTGGTGGCAGTGGGCAAAGAGAGTCTCTTATTCCACCCTTATTTCCTCTTTAATTGTGGAAGGATCAAGATTTCACTGTTTGCTAAAATTCTAAACCCTAAAAAAAGGGCTCAGAGAAACTGGGAACTTCCAGGTTGGGGGAAGGGCAATATGGCTTCAGGAAAAGACTGAGTTCTCTCAGTCTGTCATCAGGAAGGTGACACCAGACCAATGGGTGGAAAATGTCTCTAAATGGAATAGTTTCTCTAAAATCAGCAGGAAGATTAAACTTACTCATCTTTTACAATATGAAAAATACACAAAAGCTACATATACATGCCATGCTTAACATAAAAGATCTAGAAAGTGTGGGATTTACACTGACAACATAAACAAGAGTTTAAGGACAGGACAGTGGCAGAAACATACCCTGACAGGCAGACACACTCCCTGTCATTCCCTGTAAGAGCCACTCTTCTCCCATCTCCACCAGGCTCTCCTCATAAGCCCCCAGCCTTCCCTACCTGCCAGTCCTGATGGTCACCTCCTGTCAGTCAGTCAGTCTATTCCACTGGGGCACTGTCCTGCAGCAGGAGCCCAGTGCACAGGGAGAGGGTGGGGGAACAGTGAGCTCAGCATTTTATTATTTTAGCTCTGGCCAGGTGGGGGGTGGTGGGAGATCACATATACACAGCCCCCATACCCTGCCCAGCCCTGAGAGCCTCTAGTGGCCACTGACAGCTATGGCACCTCTTCTCTTCAAACAAGCCTGATCCCTAGAGTTAAGTTCTACAACAATCAGCTATATAGTTTCTACTTATTTGGTTGCCTACTGTAGTTAAAACAAGGAATACAAGGTGTAGGTCAATATAGGAATTTTCTTTTGGTAGCTAAATGTAATGTGTTTATAATTTAGAGAAATGATACTTCACAATTAAAAGCCGGGTGTGGTGGCACAGGCCTGTAATCCCAGCACTTGGGAGGCTGAGGCAGGAGGATTGTTGTGAGTTCGAGACCAGCCTGAGCTACAAAGTGAGCTTAAGGCCAGCCTGAACTGCATAGTGAGACCCTGTCTCAAAAAAAAAAATAAAAATAATAAAATAAAATAAAATAAAACAAGACAGGACAAGCCAGGGATGTATGCATCTCTGGTCCCCATAAATTGGGAAGCTGAGAATAGAGGACTGCTTGAGCGGAGGAGTCTAAGACCGATCATGGCAACAAAGCAAGACCCTAAATCAGAAAAGCAAAACAAGGGAGGTCATTATAACTGCTATCAGGTAAATAAGACCCAAATGTACTGAGATATTCACAAACACTTCTTGTTCCCAACCCCAAATTAGACACAAGACAAAAAGGTCCTTCCCATTTTTATTAGATTAAAAAATACAAACCAGTAGGAACCAGGGGAAAAGATGGGAAAAGATACATAGGAAGGAGAAAAGATCAGAAATGACAAGTGAGAGAAGCAGGGAAAGAAGGTCAAGAGCCCCCAGACAGGGCAGAAAAGTGGTTTCTCAGGACTAGATATCATTTCACTTTATGACAATTTTCTGGCGCAAGGTTCGTGGCCCTGAGCTAGGGAGGGGCTCAGGAGGTGGGGGCCCAGGACCTAGGGATGAGGCAGTGGGTGGCAATCCATGGGCAGTGATGTACTTCTTATAGGCTTCACGGATGATCTTGAAGGCCCGTGCAGTGGCGTATGGTATGTCAGTGACAGGGTCCCGGTATAGGGCTGGACGATGGGTCACTGGGCAGACTTCCCGAATGGGGATCTTTGGGGGCCGCCCTTGGGGGAACCACTCCTCAAATGTTGCATCATCACTAAATGTGATGAAGGTCCGGGAGCAATGAGCAGGAGGGATGACAGGTCCAGTTACAGCATGGGAAGTCAATGCGGAAGCCGCAGGAGCTGGATCAAGTCTGAGGGCAAGACAGAAAACAACAGAAAGCTGAGGAGAGGACAACATGCAATAAGGGGGGAGAGAGAAAAAGGTGGCATGGTGGATGAACATTCTAAAAGAACCTACTAAATAGTGGTAGATAGAAAGGGAAGAAATGAGAGTACAAAAAAGAGAGGGAAAAGGGAAACTAAAAGAAAGAAAGGAGGAGCTAAAGGGAGGATAGAGTCAGAAAGGCATGTAATAGCCAGGGGGAGCAAAGTGAGTACAGTGGGCCCAGAAGGACCCAGCTGTCCACTCACCCTTCTACGTCCACATTTTCCTCCTTTGGGGGCTCCCCAACAAGTGGCACTGTCACAGAGTGGTAGGTAATTATTGGCCCAGGGCACTTTCGCTTCTTATGAACCTGTTTCTTTTTGTCAGCTTCAAGCCGCTCATATGTCTCTTTGGAGTCAAAGGGCAAAAAGGAACTGATGGTCAGAGTTTTTTCCTTTTCCCATATTCCAGTTTTGTCCTATGCCTTGTTAATCATCTTTCTGGGCATCGACTGAGTCCCCTCCAATGTCTCAAGCCAACTGTGGTAGTATGGCATCCAGCCTCACCAGGCTCCTGCCACCCTCTCCTGATATCCTCTGCTCTTCTTTTTAAGTCACTTAGGTCCTCACCCATGCAGAATTGGAGGACTTCACACTGGAAGAGACCCTGTGATGAGAAGCCTCTCCATTTCCTGGATACCAGACTGGGTCAACCTTAGACAAGACCATGCCTTTCACCCTTAGAGAGTTCTTCACTAGTCTAAGCTGAAATATAATTCCTAATGACATTGTGTGTGAACATGTATGCATATGTATATGTGCACAGGCACATGCACATGCGTGCACACACACACACACACACACACACACACCTGTGTGCATATACTACTGGTGATTATAGCCAGGGCCTTCATGCTGAATTGTAACTCTGGACCTTTTTTTTTTTTTAATTTTTTAAAAATTAATTTTAATGAGAAAAAATAGCAATGAGACAGTTTCAAAACAGGTTAGTAGGACAGTTATAATAATTAATACATTGTATCTCTGGACCTTTAAAAAAATAAATTTTTTTTCACTTTGTCAGCTTTATTTCATTCAGCCTCTAATCATTTTTCTTCCTCCCAACTAGAGGATTTCAAAGGAAATTTCACAGAAATTACTTTGATGTGAAAATATAAACATTATGCCATCATCAGGTCAACAAAACCAAAAATGATTTCTTAGTTCTCAATCCATCTTTCAATTTCACAGTGTCTTTTTTGCTGTTAGTTTATTCAAAGCAGGATCTCACAAAGTCTACCTACTGCACTTGGTTGATGAATTCTAATTATTTTTTATTTTCTAATAGTTCATCCTTCCCTTTAAAAAAATAATTTTTAAAAAATTTAAGACAGGGTCTCACTAGAGTCCAAGGTGAGACTGAAGTGTTTTTTTTTTTTTTTTTTTTTAATCTTTCACTTAGGGCTGTTGAGATAGTTCAGGGGACTAAGGGCCTGCTTAGCCAAGTGCAGGGACCTGGTTCAATCTCCAGCACCACATGCTACACTGGCCTGTACCAAATACATTTTTAAAAAAAATCTTTATTTATTTAGTACAGGGGTCTTGCTACACAGCTTGGATTCATAGAGATCTTCCTATCTCAGCCTCACCAGTGTTGGGATTATAGGTGTGCACCACTAAGCCCAGTTTTGGTGGTCAGCACAGTGCTCATGGAAGGTTCTGAGGCTGGTACAGCATGTGGTACAGGGGATTGAACTTGAGCCCTTGCACTTGCCAGGCAAGTACTTAGACAGCTGAGCTATCTCCCCAGCCTGGGCTGAACTTTTTTTTTTTTCAACTGTAACAAGGGAATTTAATACCTCATTGTCACAAAAACATCAAGTAGACAAAAAAATCAGCAAAGTAATAACAACTGTAGCAAACATATTAATAAAAGGACTTAGTAGATGTTTATAGAATGTTCCACGTAACACCATCAGATTACACATTTTGCTCAGCTGAACATGGGACATTCTTTAAAATGGACCATATAATTAACCCATAGAACATGCTTAAGTACATGCAAAGGAATTGAAATGATACCGTGCATACTATCTGAGCATAATACAGTGAAATTGGAAATCAATGGCAAAAAAACCCCATAAACACAAGTAAATTACATAGTGCCTTCCTGATCAACAGGTTACAGATGAAATTAAAGAAGAAACTAAATAGTATCTACGATTAAATAAAAATGCATACACAACAGAACCTGTAGGACTCAATGAAAGAAGTCCTGAGAGTGAAAGTTATGGAATTCTTATATGAGGAAAACAGAATGAGTGCAAATAAACAACCTAATGGTGTAGCACAAATTTCTAAAAAAGAAGAGCAAGTCAAGCCCAAAGCCCATAAAAGGGAAGAAATTACAAAATGACAGAAAAAGTTAACACATGGGGCCAGGGAGATGGCTCGGGACTGAACTTTTTAACTGGCTTTGTGTCTCCGCAGACCCCTCTGGGTCTTGGTGATCACAGCTCTCATTATCTAAACTAAACTAGGGGGCCTGCCGATTAGCTCAGTTGTTTAGGGCCTGCTTATGCGAACGCAGTCAGGTGCAGGATTCCATCCGCAGCTCCACATGCCTCACCAGAACTGCCTGTAAGTAGCAGCCTGAGACAGCCCCCCCATCAAAAAAATAAAAATTCCTTTTCAATTTTTAGGGCCAGCCAAATAGCTCAGCAGATTAAAGCACCTGCAAGCAGTCAGAGGCAGGTTGAATCCCCTGACCTGCCATGCCAGCTCCGCCCCCGGGGCGTGCCGAGACAGGATTGAGACTGGGTGTGGTAACATGTGCCTGTAATCCCAGCTCCTGGGAGGCTGTAAGCAGGTAGATCACTATGAGTCCAATCTAGTAGTGAGACCCGGAACACCCTGTATACCCTTCCCTAAAATAAAAAACTAAAAAACTAAAAAACTAAACTGACTATTCCTTTTCCCACATGGCTCTGAGTAATTCCTTCAATTTTCCCACCCTGATGGCTGGTGAACTTTTCTATTTCTATACGTGGTTTATGGCAGAGGCATAAACAAGTGGTCCTGTACAGTGTTTGATCTGTACAGTGTTTTCCAGTACTGGGGACCTCTTCCCTCACACTGAGCAGCATCCCCGGACCTCTTTTGAGACAGTCTCACTAAATTGCTGAATCACCTAGGCCCAGCTCTAGCTTATTAAACTCCTAATTCAGTTGCCCAGTTGCTGGGATTACAAGTGTGCACCCCCAACACTTGGCTTTGGCTCCTTTCTTTTTAATTCTGCTCTTCCTTTATTTTGTGATGATAGGGATTAAAGCCAGGATCTTCACACTGAATTACAACCCTGGTCCTTTTTTTTTATTTTGTGATAGGGTCTCTTTCTTTAAATTGCTAAGTTGCCCAGGTTGGGCTCCAATTTATGATCTTTCCTCAATCTTCCTGACTGCTAGGATTACAGGCATGTGCTACCATGCCACTCTGCTGCCTATCTGGACCCAGTGACACCATTCATGACAATGATTTGGGCCATATATGTCTCCTGCTTAAGGGCAGTGACTGTGACTCACATTAGGTGTTAGGCAGTATCCCACACATCAGAGGCACTCTAAATGTCCATCAGTAAATAAATCAAAATATTCCTGATCTCTTTACTCTAAATGAAGTTCAAGTGTCTCTCTCTCTTTTTTTAAAATTTTTTCAAGTGTCTCTTTTTTTTTTTTTTTTGTTTTTTT
>PVKA01011013.1:0-62432 GCA_004027165.1 Ctenomys sociabilis | reverse complement strand
TTTCTTTCAATACTTGCTGGAAGTCCAGCACACTATCTGTTGTACAACAGAACCAGATATTTTCTTTCTAATGGGCTAATTTCTAATCCTTAATTTCTAAGCAACACCTCATATTTACAAAAAGAGAAAGTGATCCTCTGATTATTAGCTGGATCTCTGACTGTTAGCTATTTCAGGTGTTGTTATGCTATGCATAAGCAGCAAACTGACAAAAGGGAATCAGATACAAATACTGAGACCTACATACTTGTTAATAATTGTAAAACCATATATTGTTATACTAGAGTAAACAAAGTCTGCATATAATATTTCTATTAGAAGGTAAACTATTAATAATTTTATATGCTCACAGTGATTTTTGTTGTTGGGAATTTCTTAAGAAATAAATAGCCTAATGAAATCAGTTGAAAAAGCAATGAAACACAGTGAGTGTTATACTGTATGCAGATAAAATTCATTCCTAGCTATATTTGATTCTGAAAGATAGAGGAAAGGGGTGATGGGGGAGAGACTGATTTACATTAGGAGTTGAGAAACTCCTAATATTAAAAACCCAAGGGACTAGGGAGATAACCCAGTGGTCTAAGTACCTGCCTGGCAAGCACAAGGACCTGAGTTCGATCCCCAGTATCGCATACCAAGCCTGCCCCAGGCCCTTGTGTAGTGGTGTATGCCTCTAATACCCGTGCGGGGAAGGGTGAGACAGGAGGGTCACTATGAGTCTGAGCTACATAGTGAGACCCTGTACCAAATAAATAAATAAATAAATTAATTAATTAATAAGTAAATAATATAAAATAAAAAAAACAAATTTCACTACCATATTTATACTTATGTATATTATCTACTATGTCATTTGACTATGAGTTACATTCTTAATTTGGATAAGAAAATCTTATTCTTAAGAGCAGGTAGTAGATGATTATACTGATTTGGAGTAGTGGTTTTCAGCCTTGGATGCACCTCCAGGTACCCTGGGCTGCACCCTGCACTGATCCCTGGAGAATCTCTGTGGACAGGACCCACCCCGTGTGTGTTAGGTCCCTTCTCATGGGCAGCTGAGCATGAGAGCCAGTGTTAAGGAAAGCGATGGATTGCACTGAAGGCTAACTCTTGCCTGGTATTGAAGGCGTCATGCCTCACTGTGTAATGGTGAGCACCCTGGGCTCTGAAGGTTTCACACGGGCTTTTTGTACTATTTTAAGGCTTTGGTGAGGTTTTCCATTTAGGAGAACAATTATTATTTACAACTATATTTGTAAATGTGTATGATTCTTACAGAAATAAAATATACTACAGAGGCACTTTAGGACTCTTATTTTAAAATTGTCTATTAAGATGTTAATGTTTAGTTATTCATTGACATCACTGGGCAACTAGTTTATTTATGAATCCATTTGGTGGCATCAATATTTTTTAGAATCTTTAAGGGTAATTTTCTGTACTGTCTATCTTATTTATTGTATAACATGTGCACTTTTTCTGGATATGTGAAATACAGTGACATAAGCTAAAAGAAAATAGCTTCACAATTTCTAAGAAAGGCTTTCTTTTTAAATACTAGAAATGACACCTTACCTCATATATCATCAGAGTGGTCAGTTGATGTCAAATGCTACCACATAGCCCTTTCTGTCTCTGGGAGTTATGTCGTGAGGTTAAGAAGCTATTAGGAAATTTGGGGAAATAAATTCTTACTGTTTCATAATGAGAAGATAAAGGAGCAATGTGCAATATTTTGGACCCTCAGTTCTGTCTACCAGTCACTTGTCTGAAAGATCCAATCAAGTATTTGAATATCCTAAGGCAACTCCTCCCTAATTGGATACCATGGCGACCCTGTTACTTCTGCCTCTGCTTTCTGATCCAATCAAAAGAGGCAGAAATAGTCCCATGGTTCAAGTCCATCATGGAAGCCAGTGATTTGTCAGATGCATCTCTGAACTGTGTTGTGTATTTCAAGAGTCATAATGATTTTCCCCAAAAGAACTCTCCATGTTGATAGCTCATATCGATTACTCCTTACTCAATAATATGAGAAGTTATGGCGGTTCACTTTTTCTGGATGTGTGAAATACAGTGACATAAGCAAATGTTTTCTTATATTGGAGTAGAAAAATTTGACATGAAACTGGATCTTTCTTTTTGACCACCTTATTTTGGTAGGACCAGATGGATCATACTTCTTCAGGTCATCGTCCAAACAAAAAAAGAAAGGTGGCAGAGAATGAATTTTGTAGTGTGTATGTTTTTATTAAGCATTTTAATGCTGCAAAGCCAAAAATAGACTCTACTGGTATAATACGGAATAATACTGAGACAAAGAAAGGAAGATTTTTGTCTAAGTTTTATAAGTAAATTCACAAGAAGGATATATTGCTTTTCAATGATTGATTGACTGATTTATTTATTTATTTTTGGTGGAACCGGGGATTGAACTCATGCCCTTGTGCTTGCCAGGGAAGTGCTTATTCCACTGAGCCATCTCTCCAGCCCCTCAATGTTTTATAAAACAAAAAATTACCAAGTTTTTAACAATCCATGTTAACATTTTGAGCTTACTGATAACATTTATTTATTTTTTTTGGTGCTTGTTTTTCTTTATGTTTGACAAAACTTTCATCTTCCATTGTAGGCATATTTAACAGTGTCATGTGAACTGGAAGCAACATCTTTAAATTTAGAACAGGAAGACTAGCTCTTATATACATGTACATACAGGGGCTGGGGAGATGGCTTAGTAGAATAAGTGCTTCCCTGGCAAGTGCAAGGGCCTGAGTTCAATCCCTGGTTCTGAAAAAAAAAGAATGCCACACACGCACACACAGACATGTACTGTGTGTGTGTGTGTCACAATGGAAGACCTTAAGTCTTTGGGGCTTATGTGTTGTTTTATGCTTTCACTCCCCAGTGAGGATCCTGAGACACAGCCCATGAACTGTTTTGACCATATTTAATTTCTTACTCATCACAGAGCCAAACTTAGACTTTACAAATTGTCTGATTGCTCTCTTGGAGTTCTTCCTCATCATAGCATTCTGCTTTAGAAGAAATAGTACAACCCCAAATTTACAAATAAGTTGCTCATAGCAAAACTGATGCCAACACTTACTTTAGATTTTAATGTTCATTTTTAGCTTTGCAGCATTCTTGAAAATTACTGGTTTCTTTTGCTTTCTAAAGTAGTTTGCTGTGGTGGCTGCCTACCCAACTTTCTCACTTTTCCTAGCAGTGTATGTCTCCTACTCTAAGTATCAGACTTGTGTGTTTTATTGATGTGTGACAATTGCTACTGTGAATAGCAGTCCTATGATTGAATCATGCTTTAAATCTCCTCTAACAGTGTCCGTCATTGGGATATTGTAAAAGGAGATGTTCCTTTTGTGTCTATTATTTTAACAGTGTGGTCTGACTCATATAATACAGTATCTATGACAATATTTACAATTGCATTTTTATGTCAGTGCATTAACAAATGCAATTTACAAGATAGTTTTTCTTGTCTTTTAGCAAGTGGTAGATCCCTGAGTACTAAAATCTTTTGCTAAAATAACTTTTTTCTTAGGATATTTATACTCTTGTTAAGATTTTAAATTCTCAAAATTTATCCTGGCTTTTGTGTATCATTTAGGCTTTCCTGTGGCTTTTGGATTTATTAGGAACAATGAATGTTTTCAAATACAACACACAATGGTGATTTGTCAACTACTGTATTTTTATGGGAGATAGACTAGTTTTGGAGATGACCACATGACTCCAATAGAAGGACTTCATCCTGCTACAGATAAATAATGCCTTTTAAAATTTATGTTTTAGAACAAAGGAAGAATTATGCCCGTGACAGTGTCAGCAGTGTGTCAGATATATCCCAGTACCGAGTTGAAGTAAGTCACTTTGGTGTTTGCTAATATTTAGGATGTTTCTTGAGGGACATACAAATTGGAAGTAAAATCAGCATTACACTTTACTTTATTCTTATGATGTATTCATAAAAATTCATGAAAGTTTATAGTATTTTGTGTATAGCTTTTGCTTTTCTGCTATTTGACCTCAGTTAGCCTAATTCTGATTCTTTTTGGCACAGCTGTGTTAACAGATTTTATGTTTGCATGTGTTATAAATAAGTCTTTCCCTTTACCTCAATATTAAGCACCTGACTACCTTTGTTCTGGATCGGAAAGATGCTATGATAACCATTGATGATGGAATAAGGAAGCTCAAGCTGCTTGATGCCAAGGGCAAAGTATGGACGCAAGATATGATTCTGCAAGTGGATGACCGGGCCGTGAGCCTGATTGATTTAGAGTCAAAGGCAAGTGTGTGAAAGCTGTCCAGTTTTTTTTCTTAAGAAAGCATTGCACATGTGAATGGGTGGCATCAGTCAGAAAATGGCAAAGCATGTGGCAGTTGGGTAAAATGAAATATTTATTTTATTCGCAGAATGAGTTGGAGAATTTTCCTTTAAATACCATCCAGCATTGCCAAGCTGTGATGCATTCCTGCAACTATGATTCAATTCTCGCCTTGGTGTGCAAAGAGCCAACTCAAAACAAGCCCGACCTTCACCTTTTCCAGTGTGATGAGGTTAAGGTAAAAGAAGAAGGATTTCCTTCCCTTAAACAGACATTCTGGCCAGTGTTTTTAGTCAATTGTTTTTATCACTTGGCTGTTAGGTTGGGTAGCAGCGTTTTCATTTCTGAGAATTTTGTGTGAGAAATAAATAGCTTAGTATGTCCTCAGTGTATACTATACTACTATATATTCCTCATTGTCTCAGTACTAAATAAAGAAGAAAATAGAGTGACATTAAAAATTCGGATGCATTTTGTTTAAAAAAGTATAGACAATATATTCTCATCCCTTGATGAGACTTGTAATTAAAATTGAATCTTCAGAAATCACATTTCATAGACAATAAATAATTATGCTAATCTTCTATTTTATTCTGTACTAATCATATAGTAGAATTTATTGCAGTGCTACACTTAGGCATGATCTTGATTTAAAGTTCACTTAATCATGTGGCTTGAATAATTGCACAGGATTTATCATCCCTAAGTGATGGATAAAACTGGTTGAGCATAGTGGCCAGGACTAGCAGGCTATCTCCTGAAAATTTATATCTCAAATTATGCTCTGATTTTTAAATGATTATAATATGTGATGCCTTATTGGATCTCAGAAGTTATCTTGACCTTTGAATGTCTTTATTGCCTGAGTTGATCTCTGTAAAAAGGGAATAGCTTTGTGTTGACAGATACTTTACCAAAGCAGTGATTTATCATTTTGATTATGTAATAGAATATACTTTTAACTTTTTTAATGAAGATATTTTGGAAAGCCAACATAAATAAATACTGATTCTTTCTTGTATTTCTTTGAAATTAAAATACAACAGGTAAATTAGGATTGACTATAGGCAATGTATTTACAAATATCTTCTACTTTCAATTTATATTATAGATGATTTCTTAAATTTTTATTTGAAAGGAGCAGTGTCATTTAGGCATTCTGTCTATAAGATATGCATTGAATTTTTTACATATTGTAGTCCCTTTAAAACTCATAAATTATATAGAGAATTTGGTGAGACAGTATTGTTAAGTCATAAGCATTAAAGCAAGTGTTTTGCTCTGAAACTATAGTGGAATTTAATTCATACATTTTCAGAATGGAGACTAAGTCAAAGGATATTTCAAATTTGGTGTTTGTGTCTCCTTGGGAGCAAAGAACTACAGCTCTATGTTGAACAAAGCTCCTGGTTATCAGTTTTGGGAATAAAATTCATGTCTTCTCTGATATGCGATGCTACTAGCTATAGGTTCAAAGTAGATTTACTAAGCGCTCCTTCATTCTACCAAAAGCTCTTGTGCCGCTAAGTGGTAACACATTCAGCCATTGATGCCAAAGTTCCTGTATAAGACATTTATTTATTGGCTGATTAAAAATGTCTAGACTCATTGAAAAATAATACAATTGCTTTTATTAGATCATCTAATTATATCAATTTTGAGTTTTCAAGTTTTTTTGAGGGACTTCATTAACAGCTCCTTTCCACCTTAGTAGTAAAATTTCTCTTAGTATAATAAGCCTCACCATGAGAAGCTCAGTATGCCCGCCATGCTTAGTTTTAATATCCCTATGATAGAAAGTCTTTGACTCATTGTTTCTTAAATCTCACTGCAATGAGGACAGCCTTGTGGAACCCCTGGGAAACATGGACACTGTTTATTTCACTGGTAGTATGACATTGGCCAGGTCATTTCGTACAAGTATTTTTGTTTCATTAACTAGATCTTTTTTTTTTTCTTTTGTGGAACCAGGGATTGAGCTCATGCCCTTGCACTTCCCAGGGAAGCACTTATTCCACTGAGCCATCTCTGTGGCTCTTGTTTCATTAACTAGAAAAGAATAGATGTAAAGACCTTGAAATCTCTATTGAGCTCTAACATTTTATAATTACCAATGCTTACTGTTTCAAAGTATGCAGCATACATACTTTAAAAAACATATGTAGTTACAGTGAATAATCAAGCAGAAAAATAGAATATGAACATGTGAGCCACAATTTATATATATAGTAATAATCATTGACTATAAATAAACTTCAACAACAAACAAGTCAGTCACTAATATCACATAAGCTCCCAGGAAAATCTAGTCCTGGAAAGTATTGTTAGAAGAGTATTAGGAAACTTTATTATTTGTGGGAAATTCAATTTTTTTCCCCAAAATGACAAAATAAAACAATTACCCAAAAGGGTGCGACCTAAAAGGATGTTCATGTCATGAATGTACAAAGTTTAATGGAACAGTTTGGCAAATGCTTATGTTAAAAAGTTTTACCGCAGTGCCATTAATCCCCCTCAGAACATTACCTGTCACTTTGGGCACACTTTCCCTTTATTGCCGCTTTTCTGAAGTAGCCATTGTAGAAATCCTCTTTCATGAGTGTCTTCTTATGCTGTCACGGCGACCTCAGTGTCCTGAATCCATCCAACGTGTTTAACTTTCTCGGCTGTCTGGCTTTGGGGATGAGCCAGAAGTTGCACAGTACTAGAGCCAATGCGTAAGAGGAAGGGAGACAGATCCTAGTTTTTCAACCCCGCCTGTCTTTTGGCAGTACTCAGCTGTCACATATTCTTGCTCATGTTTCATTAAAAATGCTCATGAAGACAACCTTCAGATCTGCTCCAACAAGTGACAGGAGCAATTGGGATCACTGTGTTCACGGCAAGGGAGAGTACTTTAAACTTTTAAAAATTCACTACCTATTTCTATCACTCACATGGTATTTTGTCACGGTGACAAAATACTGATGTAATCAATTTAGGAGGAGCAAACTCTTGTTTTGCTCGCAGTTCCTGAGGCTGCAGTCTGTCCTCCCTTGGTCCTGTTGTGTTTGGGCCTGAGACAGCGTAGGACATCAAGGTACAAAGCAGGTGGCCATAGAGCTGCTCCTCACCACATGGTCACCGGGAAGCAGAGAGGCAGGGGTCCCAGTATCTTCCCTGAGGGCTTGCCCTGATGTCATAACTTCCTTCCTCTGAGCCTCCCATCAGCTCCCGTTGGCACCCAGGCCGGGGACCAGGCCTTCTGTGGTCCTCTGAGGATTTGGTCAGCAAGTCCTTTCAGGATTGAGGTCAACAAGTAGTAGCTCTGCAGGGACTGAGTGATCATTTCTATGGCTTCATGGGCGCCTGTGATCCCGAGGGAGAGAAGGGGAAGGAGCCTGTATTTGTGCATCCTTCTCACTCCTGCCTTTCTTCACAGGCAGAGATGCCTAGCCAGTTTCACTTTAAGCATGCATTTATACTTTTCAGATTAGCTAATCTTTAAAAATTACTTTACCTTTTGAATCCTGTCATAAAATTCAGCGCTAAAAAACACAAGAGTGATATTTTAAAAACAGATGAGATGCTTTCTTCTTGCATCGAGATTCTTACTGATGTGGACAATGAATAGAATTCTTTTCTATTTAAATCCACTCAGGGTGCTGGTGGGGGATCTGTAACAAGTGTCTCTCCTTGTAGGCAAACCTAATCAGTGAGGATATTGACAGCGCAGTCAGCGACAGCAAAGGAGGCAAACAGAAGAGGCGGCCCGAGGCGCTGAGGTAAAGGCATTAAAGGAAGTTAAGGGGTAGAATTGGTTTCTTTCTTTTGTTCTCCTGTAGGTTTAGAGAAATTCCATTCAATGGAGATACGTTGTTCTGTGTACCTGCTTACACCATATCTCCATTCATCTGCCTGCTCTGGTTTGCCTGTATGTTCCTCCTCCTCCTTTTCTCCCCATGTCTGTGTGTGTCTCTGGCATGGCTTCCACTTGGGAGAAGTCACAGAGCCATGACAGATGAGTGACTTTTGAAAAGAAAATGGTCCGAGCCCAGATAAGCTAAACATGTTGTGGGTTCACAACTTTTCACAAATGACATGAGATGTAGAAAAAATTTCAACCTGGTTTTCAGTTCAGTTCTAATTTTTTGATCCTTTTCTATCTCGTATGCCTTTCCCACTTTCATAGTTCTTTTGAAATTTAAGAACAAATAATGTAAATTGAGATAATGGATCTATAGTGAAGTAGAGACAGTGAGATTGTTTTCATTGCCTATAGGATGATTTCCAAAGCAGATCCTGGCATTCCACCTCCGCCCAGAGCTCCTGCCCCTGTGCCTCCTGGGACAGTCACCCAGGTGGATGTGAGAAGCCGGGTGGCAGCCTGGTCCGCATGGGCTGCTGACCAAGGAGACTGTAAGTGTTTCTAGAATTAATTCTTATGAACGCTAAGTTGAGTTGTGCTGTATAGTTCTTGCTTTTGAAATCTGATGCTAATTTCTGAGCTGAAGTTGAAGTAGATTTTTAGAATTTAAACCTTAGTTAAAGGAAAGTTAAGTCTTACCTACTGTACTGCTTAGATAATTGTCGGTAAGACTTTGCATGCAGTGTTGTAATAAATGAGGTATTAGGATGATTGTTGTCCTTTAATGGTGAGAGCGAGTTGGACTTAATGGGCAGGTAAGAATGTCGTATGTAAATGAACAAAACAAAAATAGATAAAAGGAAGTAAGGAGACAGATCTTTCTCGAATGGGAGGGAGATCAAGAGGTCGAGAGAGGGGGACCTAGGGAATAGGAAGGGGGTGACAACAGGAATGAAGATGTGTTGTGCTTCTGTGCCAACTGCACATGAGGACTTGTGAACATTATGTATGCAAACGTGGGCTAGTAGAAGAAACACAAATAGTAATCAGACCTGCCAGTAAAAGATGACCAGCTTGGCTTTCCTGTGGTTGTTGATTTTAAGATAACATTTCTGCCCTTCACTTATTATTGTCTCAGCGCTGACCTTGGTGGACAGAGCTGAAAGTAGGGATGAGAGGACAGTGGTAGGGGATTGGCAGTGGGCAAGGAGGAAATGGCATTTATCATCCTGCTGGGCTTGCCGGAGAGACCCTGTGTGTATGCTCTCGTTTTACTTTGGCACTGTTCTTAAAACAGTTACAGCATAGAACTTAGAGTACCATTTTATATCACGGTAATTTATTAGAATCCTAAAATATTATAACTGAAAAAAGCTTTAAAATGGTTTGTTTCAGTCTCTTCATTTTTTTTTTTTTTTTTTTTTTTGTGGGTCCGGGGATTGAACCCAGGGTCTTGCGCTGTTCTACTGTGCTATCTCCCCGGTCCCAGTCTCTTCATTTTACAGAGGAATAAATTAGAATGTATCAAGCTCAAACTTGAGGAGAAGAACTTTACCCTTTTGCTTCCTACCCATTGAAACTTCTTGAACCTTTAGTCTTTCATCTAGTGAAATATTATTCAGGAAAGGTGCTTAGTGGTGCAGTTAACTACTTGCCAACTCCACTTGGATCTGGTGGGTCAAAAGTTGGGCTGGGAGGCAAGGGCTGAATCTGTCTATTCCGTGACATGAAAAGTTGCTTCTCTGTACTTTAGCCTCATCTGTAAAATAAAGTTAATAATTCATGGCTTTTTGTGACTTTGAAAACACATAATACCTATAACACTTTCTTGGATTGGGACCATAGGCATAATTCGACATTCCCATTTTTCCAAATGATATTTACTTTTTCTGAATTTTTTGCTTCCTTTCTTGCTTGTCTTTTCTTCTCTCCCCCCACCCCCTTCCTTCCTTCCTTCCTTCTTTCTGTGGTCCCGAGGATTGAACTCATGACCTTACATTGGCCAGGCAGGCACTTATGCTGCTGAGCTATCTCTTGGGCCTACTGTTTTGTTTTGATTTCTTATATTTTCAAAAATATTTTTCAGAAGTTTGTACATGAGCCTAGCTAGAAAAAAAATCTCTTAAGCATATATATATATATATATATATATATATATATATATTTTAAAGTACCAATTATTGTTTTCTCTCAAGTGTACTAACAGGTTTATTTGTAGGAATTGTACAACTTCCTGCCCATATAGTTTGGATTAAAATGTTATGCTTAAAAGGCTAAGTAGGAGTTTATAATGTTTTCTATTTTTTGTGTCCTTAAGGTATTTTTGTTATTCTGGTGGTAAGGGTCCATTTTTTAAAATTTATTTTAAAGAGAAAAAAAACAAACTTTTTTTTTTTAAGGTGGCCTGCTCAGCCTGCCCTGGAGATGTGGCTGGCATGGCACTTTGTGCTGGGGATTGAGCCGTGTCCCTTTGCTTGCGTAAGCTTGCCTTAAGCAGGTGCTTTAGACTGCTGAGCTATCTTGCCGGCCCCATTGTTCTATTTTTTTGCTGTTCCTTTTTGTTCGTTTTTGTTGTTGTTGTTGTTCTGAGAGAGGTCAAAGTGGTCTTGAAGTCCAGGGATAATACAACATCTTAAGTTTCAGACATTCTGAACAAATATTTAAAACATATATCAAACTTAATAATATTTACAGTGAAGAAAAGATTTATATCAGAGTTTCTCACTCTGATAGGCTCTTGTTTAAAATAGTCTCTGTAATATCTTCTAAATACAGTGAAGCAGGGCTTCATATCTTCTAGTTTACTGCTAGGCCACCGAGAATGACACTTAGTACATGAGGTTCTGTCTGGATACAGGACAGTTTTAGTTGAAAAGCCCCCAAAAGGAGTGTCATTCTGATTTCTTTGAAGGCTCTGGCTATTCAGGTTCCTACCTCCTTGGGAAGGAGCCTACCCAAGCTCTCCTTGGGAAGGAGATCTACCCTAAGGGAGAGTTTCTTTGAGTTGCAAAGATGATGATAGTGGAGCAGTGGAGGTGGTGGCATCTCTGTGCTTCCAAAGCCTTGAGATCAGGTATCTTCCACCCACTTCACCCCACAGATGATGCTCTAGGACCTCTTAGTAGTCCTCCTAGGAGTACTGTTTCACCTTCCGCTTCCTGTTTTCTGTAGTACCCTGTAGCAAGCTGGGCACTAACCATATGCAAAGCAGCAGCTAGCTGGCAAGATTTCCTACATAGGAATTTCATAGTTATAGACACTGACTGTGGTAAGACTCAGTGATTTCTTTTTTCTTTTGTGGCAAACGTTCCATTTATGGGTAATGAAAACACAAAGGAGGCTGAGCAATACAGAATTTGAAGGGTTTTCTTTCTTTTTTTTTTTTTTTTTTTTTGGTAGTTGTACATATTGAACTTCATGAGTCATAATGCTGTATTAGGAGCTATAGTTCCATTAATTGTGATCTATTGATCTTGTTCCATCCATATATTTTGTTTAATTTGCTGTGAATATTGATGCTCAGTGATGATGTCAGCTGACTTCAAGAAGCAGTTCATGATAATGACCTTCTGATTAACATCATGCTGTAGCCAACTAAGCTACCTTAACATTAGAAATGCTCTTGAGACACCTGTTCTTGAATTTGCAAAATCCTGAATGTGTTTCTCATTTAAGGCATATGGGTTAAAATTAATGAACTTAAAATCATGGGACTTAAGCTTAATTACAAATAGAATCTTCAGAATCTATGAAGCTTTACTGCACTCATAGACATGCATAAAAATTAGTAGCATTGTTGCTTTAGAATTTATTTGGCCATTTTCTTGTTTGTGGTCTTCTTGTATTTTGTTGTTTTAAGACAATATCTCTTTTATAAAGCTCAGGCTGGCATTTTATTCTTTAAGTAGCCCAGGCAGGCCACAGACCTGTGATCTTCCTGCTTCAGCCTCCTGAATGCTGTGACTACAGGCATGTGCCACCAAACCTGGTTTGTAGCTGACCACGTTCTTGAGAAGTTGAGGCTGAAGTTCTGGCTTATATTCTTTCCTGTATAGAAATTCAAGGATTCTAAGGTAGGGCTTGTCCTCAGGTCCTCGACTAGGGTAGGCAAAGAACAGAGAGGACCAAAGACCATTTTAAGGGTCAGAAACCCCTATATGTCATCTCATCCTATGTACTTCTGTTGATCCTGGCAAGAATGACTCTCAAGAATGATGGGAACATTTTGATTTTTGCCTAAAAGTATTCCTTTATGCCACTGGCATTCTGTTCCAGTCAGTTCTCATGCTTTAATTGTCTGGATTGGTATTGCCTTAGTAGCGGGGTGAGAGACTGATGGATGATTTTCCTTCTTTTAGTTGAGAAACCCAGGCAGTATCAGGAGCAGGAAGAATCACCTGAGCTGATGGCGGCCCGCATCGACAGGGACGTGGTAAGTGCAGCAGCTGCGTGGGTCCATGGCTTTGATTTAAAAAAGAAACATGATAAACTGAAAGAAAGGTAACTTAAATAGAGATGCTCTGTGGAAACTCTATTTCCACTTCCCAGTGAGAATTATGCCTTTAGGATTTTTTAAAATTAATTTTAATGAGAAAGAAATAGCAATGAGACAGTTTCAAAACAGGTTAGTAGGACAGTTACAATAATTAATACATTGTATATTGTCTTCATAGTAGTTATTCAGAGTACAAGATGCAGACGTGATATCTTGTCTAAACAGTACAAATTTTCTTCTCATTGAAATAAGAGAAAATAGGTATATATCTATCCTATTTTGCATACACAAATACACACACATGTATATATATGTATGTATTAGGTATACATAATATATTATGGGTTCTCAACATAGAAACCAGACCTGAATCCAAATATTTAAAATTTAAAAATGAGCCTTTATTATTGGACCCAGGACCACTAGACCACACTCATACAGGAGAGGACAAATGGCCAGGAGCCTTAGAAGTATAGAGGTTTTAAAGGTAGAAACCACATCCTGTTTGGCAAACAAATTGTCATTTAACATAGAACAGTCCCTTTAGGGACAGCGTGACCATTACTCAGCGTGCATTTTTTCTGGGAGCATTGTTTCCTGGGAACTCCCAGTCTATTGATGATTTATCAATGGTACAATACACCAAGCCTCCTTGTGGTCTTACAAGGAAGCAGGGTCACAGAAAGTTGAACAGAGTAATTTTTTACATTTAGTTTTACATTAACTCATCACATTGCTTTTACATTAACCCTTTTGTTTGTTTGTTTTTTGGTACCGGGAATCACGCTTGCCAGGCAGATGCTGTGCCACTGAGCTACATCCCCAGTCCTGATGCCTTTTGAATTATATTTGTCTTTAAATGTGTTTGCTTTTATAGAAATATTTATTTGGTAGACTTCTACTGTCTCTCAAGAATTAGCATATGAACGGTTTTACAGGGGAATTTAAATGGACTTTAGATTTAAAGAATAGTTCAGTTATCCTTTTCCTGTAATTTGTAGCTTATAATTAAGGCATCTTTTTAATAAGGCTTACTAGGAGACTATCAGGATTGTACTTTAGAATATTTGAAAGATAAAAATTAAATGGCATTTTAAAGGATAAAGATGTAAGTTTATTGTTTGATATAGGTGAGGGCTTTATTTTTTATTTCTTCATAGTTTATTTGGAAAGTGGCAGTGTCCTGTGATAAAACCATAATGTCTGATGTTCATATAGTTAAGGTTCATGTTGTTAATTCCCAGCTTATTTGGAAGCAAATAATTAAAGGAATTTGAGTGTGGAATTTAATTTTCACATCACACTATTGGACTTTATTTGTGATGAGAACACTATGAGGAAATTAGAGTCATTGAAAATAACAATCCGAGTTGGCATTATGAGTGCTTTCCTGATGCTAATGAAAACAGAGCAAATTAAACTAAAGAATTTGTGGAGGTCAGAATTTAGCCACAGCTATGTTTAGCTCAATTTTTCCTTTAGAATTAGCAATCAAACTTAAACTTGTGGGGGTTTCTCCTTTATCCCCGCTTTCCTCCTTCTCTCTTTCTTTCCTTGTTTTTTTTTTTAGTACAGCTTTCTGTTGTTTACTAACTAGCTTTAAGGCAAAAAGGGTTTTGTTTTTTTTTAACTTCTTTTTATGTTATTCTACAATTTCTGATTCCAGCAAATTTTAAACCATATTTTGGATGACATTGAATTTTTTATCACAAAACTCCAAAAAGCTGCTGAAGCATTTTCTGAGCTTGCTAAAAGGAAGAAAACTAAGAAAGGTAAAAGGAAAGGACCAGGAGGTAAGTTGGCTTTTTTAATATTCCAGAGACTGTTCAGTGCCAGGCTCCAGGTGATTTCATTTGGAAGGATTTCTGTCTCTGTGAACTGCTTAGCAAAATTCCACGGGCTGTGGAGCAAGATCTCTTACCTGGCTGGTGACAGCACCAGAGATGTCGGGAGAGAGCTCCCTATGCCCCGGGAAAGAGCTCCTTCTGCTTCCAAGTTGGCTGTAGCAAAGCAAGCAGGATCCTGGGTTGCACGTCCTGGATCAGAGATTCTGAGTTCAGGTGGTGGGCCATCTGTTGGTAGTTTGTGTTGGAGAGTGGACATCAGTGTTGATTAAAGAAAGCCCTAGCTTTATTCTCTCATATGGATATATTTTATTATATGTCTCAGTCCTTATTTTTTACACAAAAGTTGGGTTTTCTAGTTAAAATATTTTAGAATGTCAAGGATTTGCATTTATTATGACAAAACTCTGAGCAGTACACTCACTTATACAGTTACCTATAACGAATTTGAAGTCTATTGCCATACGGTATTTATGGTCCCTCCGGGTGCATAAAATTATAAACGTGGAAGTTTATAATGGAAGTTTAGCACTGTCTTCTGGCTGAGCCTACCTAGCTGTACCTTACTCCACGTATGAGATTAAATTACTGCTTCAAGGGTGGCGAGATACCTCAGTGGACTAAGCACCTGCTTTGGCAAGCACAAGGACCAGGGTTCAGCCCCGGGTCCTGCGTGCTGCACCAGCCCCACTTCTGGGGCACCCTGAGCCTGTGAACCAGTTGGGGCATGGTGGCACACACCTTTAATCCCAATGCCAGGGGGTGGGGGTGAAAACAGGTGGATCACAAGTCCAAGCTGTGTAGTGAGACGCTGTATCAAATACATAAATGAAATAAATACATAACTAAATGAATAAATAAATACATTGCTTCATGGTATCTCAACCTAGTAATCTTCCGCTATTCTTTATTTTTTTATATTTTTGGCGGAACCGGGGATTGAACTTGGGCCCTTGCATTTGCCAGGGAAGCACTTATTCCACAGAGCCATCTCCCCCCCCCATTCTTTATAAAACAAATACCCTCATCTTGGTCACCCAGATTCAGAACCATGAAAGTCTTCTTTGACTTCATTCTCAGGTTCATAGTCATCAATGACTTGTCAATATTTCCCACATCCAACTACCTTCCCTGTGTTCATTTTCATAATTAGCATCAGCTCAAACTATGACTATTCCCTCTCACACACACACTTTCTCAGCAGTCTCCAGCCATCCTCTCTCTCGTGCAGTGAGAACTGCCTCCTTAAAGCGCAAAGCCAGCCTCCTCATGCTTCTGTTATAAAGCATGTTCCACAGTCTGGTCTCCAGCTCCTCACACTGAGAATCAAGTTCATCTACAAACTGACCTTGATCCACCTATCCACTCTTACGTCTCTCTGGTTTGTTGTTTCTTATGCATGCTATTTATTTGTTCCATATGTTGCTTGTGTTCAATCATGATTTCCTCAAATAGCCCTGGAAGAAACTCTTATAATTCTGTATTAAAAGTCATTTTCCCTTGAAATATCTTGTAGGTGTACATTTTTCAATGCCCCTAACCAGATGCAATCTCTTCTCATAACACGAGAATGATACATCTTTGTTATCTATCTAATTCAGGTCCAGTGAGGCCTAAGAGAGAAGGAATCCATTCAGACTTTAAATCTATTACAGTTGCACCATGAGATGTAGTAGAATAACTAGGTGATAAGTCTGGTGTAACTGTCGAAGTTTTCAGATATAAATATGATTTTTGGTTTTTCATTTAATGTATTTCCTTGGAAGTTGATTCTCATCTACTCCTGTTTATTTCATTAGAGGGTGTCTTAACCCTGAGAGCAAAACCTCCACCTCCTGACGCGTTTATTGACTGTTTCCAGAAGTTTAAGCATGGATTTAACCTTCTGGTAAGTGAAAAATGTATGTATATATAATTAGATAAAATAAATTTAAAAATCAAAGATCAGCCAGGATGTTTTACAAACTAAGAGATAAAGTTGTTCTTTTTCTTTTTTTAAAATTTATTCATTTTAATGAGAAAAAAAAAGATAACATAGCAGTGAAACAGTTTCAAAACAGGTTAGTAGGACAGTTTTTACAATACTTAATACATTGCATATTGTTGTCTTCATAGTAGTTATTCAGAGGACAAGATGTAGACATGATAACTTGTTTAGATACTATTAGTACGAAGTTGTTCCTACTGATATTTTTGCGTGTGCATTTCGATCGGCTTTTAATGCGATCAACAAATTGTAAAACGTGTACATTTGGTAAAAATATAATGACTAGAGAGTATTTTTAGAGCTGACTGCTCATAACTGTCATTCTCTCCATACTCACGCACACCCTGAAGTGAAGTTAGTTGCAAGGAACTCCACCTTTGAGTCTATGTTAGACCTCTTTCATTTTGCTTCCTTTGCTTATTACGTGTTTGTTCTTTTTATGTTTCAGGCCAAGTTGAAATCTCACATCCAGAACCCCAGTGCTTCAGATTTGATTCACTTTTTGTTTACTCCATTAAATATGGTAAGATTTGATTAATTTGTCATTATGTTGTCCAGACCCAAGTGTCTATCTGGATTATCTAAGTAGCTTTTCTTCATTACCTTCATGGGTATTATTTCTCCTGCTACCTTTGTAAGCCTTGACATGTGAAATTTAAGGGTTTAAAAAATCTTGGAAATCATCCGTTCAGGCACATAATTTAGGACTGGGCATGTGGTTCAGTGGTAGAGTGCTTTTTGAGCATCTGCACAGCCTAGGGTTTGATGCCCAGAACTGAAAAGAAAAGGAAGAAATAAATAGACAAAAAAACTTGCACTGTATCTTAGAGATGAAGAAACTGATGTTTTCCTCAGTACATGCCAATGTATATTATATAGTGGCATGAAATATGTGGACATTTTTATCATAATCACAAAATAGGTGAATCACAAGAACTCCATGCTTAGTAGATGGTTTTGCTGTATGCTATTACACTGGGCCTAGATTCTTCTAGTTGTTCTATCTTCTGAGCCATTTATTCATTTATGTATTTATTCAGCAAAAGGCAATTGAATTGCCATGTATTTAGCATTATAATAGCTCAGGAAGAACAAAACAGATGAAAATTGTTACCTTCTTGAAACTTTTGTTCCAGTGTGGGAGGGACAGCCAATATTGTTAATAATTGCGTAAATTGTGCAGTGTTCCAAAACTTAAATGTTACAGGGAAGATAGAGCAGAAAAAAGAAGCAAGGAATACCCACGGTGGTTTCATGAACACCTGGTTGTGCGTATTGTAGAATATCATACTTTTTGAATAGGGTTTCTGAGAGAAACTTCACTAAGAAGATAGCATTGGAGTAAGGGAAAGAAGGAATCATGTGGATTTCTAAAGGAAAAAGTCTCAGAGAAAACCTAATGTAAATACTCAGAGATGGTAACATGTAAAGCTTCTTCTTGAAATCTGTGGGTATGCTGATGTAAGCCAAAGAAGGGAGAAAAGATTAGAAAGAGATAAGGCAGCTGGAGTGTAAATCTAATTTGTGTGTGGGTTTGTGAGACCTTCAATACATCAAAAATTTTATGCAGGAAAGGATTTCTCTGGTTTTACTCTTTAGAAATTTGAGTTAAGAATGGGCAAGATTGCCTATTAATGTGATCCAAATGCAAGACTATGATAGTTGAACCTTGCAGCATTAAGGGTGGTAATATAAAATCTGATTCTGGTTGTTAATTTGCTGGTAGATATGCCACTGTGTAGGAACTGCAGTGCCACTGGAGTGTCTGAGCTAAGAGCAGGATGAAATGATCTTGAGGTGGAGAAGCCAGTGGGTAGAAGAGGATTTTGGGGTGAGATGAGGAATTTGGTTTCAGACATGTCAAAATTGAGTTAACATCCAGAGGTGGAAAAGTATACTGATAATTGAATATATGAATTTGAAATTCAAGGAAAAAATTAAGCCCGGGCTTATCCACTTGAGAATCAATGATATATAAAAGGCATTGGATGAGGTCATTAAAGAAGCAATTGTTACTGAGGGGAAGAAATAAAGGACTGATTGAGTAAACCAGAAAGTAAGATTGTGAAGAAGTAGTAAAGGAAAAGGAAAACAGAAGATTATTATAGCATGAAAGCCAAATAAAGAAAATATTTCCAGCAGGATACAATGGAAACTGGCTTGCCTCCTTGTCCTTATAAGAGCTGTACAAAGGAAAAGAAAGTCTAGACTAGATCATTTTATTTTTCAGAGACTCCAAACTTGAAACAATTTCTTCCATATCCAGTAGAGCTGGACTTGCTCATGCAGCCATGTCTATCTGCTAGGTGTTATGTGCCATGTAAAATGCAGGAGCTTCTTTTCAGAAGGAAGAGAAGAACTTATTCCAGGGAACAAAAGAAGCCTTTGGCATGCCAGATATATTGATGTGGCAATATATCTCTCTTCCCATGCATATGTATTTTTTTGCATAGGGTATAATTTTTTATAGTTATTAAATGGTTTCTGGGGAAGAGTTTTCTGCATGGTGTGTTTGTCACTTTCTTGTCACTGAGAGGAAATCCCCAGCACCTGCGGCTTATAGGAAGAGGGCTTTATTTTAGTTCACAGTTTCAGTGGGTTCAGTCCACAGTCAGCTGCATTGTAGAAGGGCATGACAGAGGAAAGTTTCCATGTCATGGCAGCCAGAAAGAAGAGAGACAGGAGGAGCCAGGGACAAGAGTACTCCCTCCCAGAAACCCCTTCTCAGGTCCGACTTTAGAACAATGTAATGAGCTAGGGACTCATCGGTGGGCTCCTCCACTGATGAGCATGGTATCTCCATGGTTCAGGCACTTTCCATAAATCCAACCTCTAAACCATGAGTCTTGGGGGGAAAAATTTTAGATTTGAACCACAGCTGGCTCTGACCCTCAAGACTCAAATCCATTCTATTTTACAAAATGTGGTTAATCTGTTTATAAAATTACCAAAGTCTTCACAGACCTAGCATTACTGAAAACTTCAAGTCCAAAGTTCAAGTTCATTTGAGATTCAAGATAAAGTATTGGCTGTGTGCCCCTGTAAAAATTGAAAATAAAGTTAGAACACTTGCCACATACAATGAATGATACAAGGTAAACATTTCCACTCCAAAAGGCAGGAACAGGGTGGAGGGTATAGCTTAGTGGCATAAGCACCTGCCTGGCAAGCACAAGGTCCTGCATTCAATCCTTTGTACAAGAAAACAGTAACAATAGTGTTTCCCCCAAAAGGGCTAAAAGGAATCAGACCAAAGCAAGATCAAAAGTTTTCAGAAAAATCATTAACACCTGTAGTTACATGGCAGCCATCTGGGCCAGGTCATGACCAGACATGAGCTTCAGAGGGCTTGGACAGGCCTGTCCCTATGGCCTTGTTGGTTGCAACCCACCTGACCTCTCTGGCTCTAGTCACTGTTAGGAGTTTCCTTAGAAGGCAGTCCACATTTCTGGGATCTCAAAATTTCTGAAGTCTCCATCACACCTTCATTTTAGTCTCACAACTGTGTGCATTGCCCTTTCAGATGCACCTTTCTTAATCTTCCAGGCTTTTCTTCATGCCTTAAGAACCAGCACCACATGGATCATACCAAAGTGTCCTGCCAGCTAACCAGCAATCTGGACTATGGCTGCAATGGTCTCTGAGTAGCATGGCTGAGCACAGTGAAATGAGACCCAAGGAACCAATTTCCTCTGTAGCTCTTTTGGAGCAAGAGGTCCAGGGGCCATCTTCTCCCTAGAAAGCCTTACACTTTTGTGTGTTGGTGCTTATGTTGTGTGAGGTCTTGCTGATTCTGCAGAAACCTGCAGGGCATCTTTCCTAGTGTCTTGATAGAAAGGAGCTTCTCTTCAATGCTATCTGATTTAGAAACCACACTTCTCTTGCCCCACATTACAGGAGGTTCCTTTCTTAACAAGCTTCCTATCACTTGGCTCTGTTTTTTGTTCTTGATTATCACTATAAACTTGGGAAAAATCAATCAGAAGGCCCATGCTGTAGCCTAGCTTTTGGGCTACCTTGGAATTTCCTATACCAAATCCACTAGTCCAGCACCTCTAATTTCAGCCTCATGCAAAGTCTTGTGATATGAGTATGATACAGACAAATTCTTTGCCAGAATGAAATACATAACCTCTACTGGATTTTCTGATAGAGTCCTCAGTCCTAGCTGAAAGCTCCTGAGCCTGGCCTTTACTGTCTACGTTCTTCTCATTGTTCTCATCTTCTAAGCTCTGATGGGAGTCACACATGAAGCTTGGTTGTTAGCATTCCGGGGATTCTCTATCCCACATCTTCCAATTAGACTCCATGTCCAAACAGTGCAATCAGCAAAGTACTCATTGTTGGACTCATCCACTGCTGAGTAAAGTGTACCTAGGATATAGCTACCTTCTAGACACCCTGCCTCTGAATTGTGAGACTTGAGTTGGGGGGAGGGATTTTGTATCTAATCCAGAGCAGGTGGTTCCATGAGTTTATGTAACAAACTATTATACCACTGTATCATAGGCCAGGACTCAAGATATACAGCTTCATTTTCTAAATTTTATATACCAGACATACCCTGTCCTTATTTCCTTATTTAATGAAGCAGTTCTGTAATACGTTTGCCTTCTCATTTTGTATTTTGTACATTTTCATATAATAGAGCAATTTTTCCATGGTGGTGTTAGATACGGCAAGCTGTCTCTTGCCTTCTGAGGTATTTGGGAGACTTAGATGAACTAATATTTAAGAGTACACATAGAAAAGTGATGGAATTGGGGAAAAGTTTGCTAGCAAAATACAAATGGAGTAATTGCTCATTACTCTAAGATAGAGATCTCACCTTTGAGAAATCGCAATAGACATACTTCTGTATAATTCTATGAATTTGTCACCTGAAGAGGAGAAATGAAACAGGAGTAGAGAAGGCAGAATCTTTTAAATATTTACAGGATGGAAGAGTTTTCCATTTTATGGAGGAAAACAAGAATATATAGAGTGATTATAAGTGGTTCATCCTATCAAAAAATCAAATGATTTGTTTATCAGATAACAATACCAATAAGGAAAATTGTTTGTATAGTGCAATTACTCTTTCAGTTCTCTGTTTTTTTCTAAACACAGACAAAAGAAAGAAATGTATTTCACTAATAGTGATTTTAGACCATATCAAAATTATGGCCATTGAGTTCTTCAGAATTTAAAGTGGGAAAATACAAGGGCTGGCAAGATAACTCAGTGGACTGAGTGCCTGCTTTGGCAAGCTCAGGGACCAGGGATCAAACACATGGTATGCTGGTCCCATCCCCAAGGAACGCTGAACCAAGCAACTGAGTCTGGGTGTGGTGGCACATGCCTGTAATCCCAGCACTGGGGAGGCTGAAAACAGGAGGATCGGTACAAGTTTGAGCTGCATAGTGAAACCCTGTACCAAATACATAAATTGGAGAAAAGAAGGGAGGAAGAACACAGCATTTATCATAGATTTTCTTGAATATCAGAAAAAAGAGAAACCAAATAACAGGTATATAAATCTCATTACTCTTTCATCAGGAGTATGTAGAAAAGACCTGAGGTCAATTCTTAAATGAAAAATTAGCATTGCTTCAATCATAGGAAACTAAGTAAGCTTATTGGAATGGATGTCAGAAGATGAGCAGTAAGAGATTCAAAAGTGAAAGTTCAGGACTGCATCATTAATTTATGAATTCATTAATGTGCATAGAGCATCTGATTTCTACTTGTCTCATTGTTGGGATAATTCTTGTATAACTTTTAAAATTTAGATCAAGGCCTTCCAAATGTGAAGAAGTCAGTACTAGCTTATGTAGAAAACCTATATTCTTTGTTCTTTAATACTTCTAAGAGTATCTTTTTGGTTCAGTAAGTATTATTCATAAAGCTGTTGTGAGCATCTTTTTCATAAGTAGACACCTAGTCATCACACAAACTACAATGAAACAATGAGAATTCTCCCCTTGACCTGCAACTAATCTTCATGCTCGGGCTTTGCATCAAAAACCATTGGATCATGACTCATTAATTGACTCTCCAGTCCTAACTCTTCTGTTACTCCAATTAGTGTTTTCTCTGTAGGCTCGCAGACATTTTACTTGGATAGGTCAGATGGGGAGGGACATTTATTCTAGACCTACAATGGGTCAGGCAGAGTTGAGTAATTTTGAGCCTTGTAAGTCCCTCCCCTGTAAGTGCACTAAGCTTACAAGCATAGCTGGGGAGATGGCTCAGTGGGACTGGGGAGATGGCTCAGTAGAATAATCGCTTGCCTGGTAAGCACAAGAGCCTGAGTTCAATCCCTGGATCCACCAAAAATAAAAAATAAAAATAAAAATAAAGCACTGATGTATGTGTATGTGCCTAACCCCACTCTTGAAGGTATGACTGCCTATAGCCTTTTACTTACTTTTGTTTCATTTCATTTATTCCTCCATGTGTTAAACCAAAGATTGTGATATTCTCTGTTCCTTTTTCTTTTTTATGCTTCTCTCTTCATTATCTCCTTATGTTTTCAGAAAGTGCTTATGGGGCTTGGAAGTTAAAATTTAATGGGCCAGGGGCTGGTGGGATAGCTCAGTGGATTAAGCACCTGTTTAGCAAGTGCAGGGACAAAGGTTAGATCCCAGGAACCATATGCCACACCAGCCTTGTCCCCAGGGAGGGCTGAGCTGGCTACAGAGTCTGGATGTAGTAGCATAAGCCTGTAATCACATCTCTAGAGAGGCTGAAAGCAGGAGAACCATCAGGAGTACAAGCTGTATAATGAGACCCTGTAACAACCAAATACATTAAAAAACATAGTAATAATGGATGTGGTGGTGCATGCCTGTAATCTCAGCACTTGAGAGGCTGAAAAACAGGTGGATCACTATGAGTTCAATCTACATAGTGAGACCCTCTAGACCATGAACTAAATACATTAAAAAATGATAATGGACCAGATATAAGGGTAGGTTTTGCTCTCAAATTAGTCAGCCTACCACCATCTTTTCTTTAATTGTTTATTTTTTCCTTAGTATTTTTTTCCTGCAGTTTGTTTGTTTATTTATTTATTTACTTATTTTGGCAGAACTGGGGATTGAACTCAGGTCCTTGTGCTTGCCCGGAAAGCATTTATTCCACTGAGCCATCTCCCTGGCCCAGTCATCTCCTTGGCTCTCTGCAGTTCAAAGTCTAATAAGTCCAAATCCTCAAGAGAGAAGAAAACTGAAAAAATAAAGTCGAAACTTGCAATGTGTTACTAGTGTGTATGCATTGTTGTATGGGTGTGAGTGGGGGCTGTGCATCAGGCATTCCACTGTGGGCTTAAGAAAGGCTTTCACCGTGGAAGCGGTACCTGGGTAGGCTTCCGAGGGATGGATCAAGGGTTCTGGCAAAATGGGGACAGTGTGTAAATACATAGAAGCACTGAGCACCAAGGCCTGCTCGCAACACCTAGATGGTGCATGAGAAATTGACTCTCGGTCTGGAGCCATTCAAAAACACCTCTTCTTTCTATGCCATGTCTCTAAAAAGGTGGGATCTGGTGTCCACACTAGAGAAAACTATCATTCTCCAGCCAACAGATAGCTCCTCAGGAGCAAAATTGGAGCAGGTTTTGGATACCCACCTACCATTTTGCTTATCAGGGAGTTGCCCCTTAGGTGTTGCTAGTTGTTAAATTATCCAGTTAAATCAGATAAATCTCTTATAATTAAATTCTAGAGGAAAATGGCATAGATTGGAGTGGAATTCATTCTTCTGTCTCTTTTCTCCTGACTTTTAGTTTTAATTGTCTGAATAGGCACAACCATAAACTTTATTTTGAGGCTCTTTTTCTCAATACTGCTTCATGAAACCATATTTTTCGAGTCTGGCATAGTAAATTTTATATATATACACACATACATATAAAATATAGCTAGGGTAATAATGAAGAATTCTCTGCATAGCCATTAGTATGGGAGATGATAGGTAAATGAGCCCATAAGGTAGCTTTGTGGCTGTTGTTATTAGTTTTCATTTTGGAACTTAAGCCACTTTTCAGATAGGTCAATTTTGTAGGCTCGTTTTCATTTGTCAATATGTCGTCCATCACCAGAATTCGATTTGAATATGTAAAAACCAGTGCTTGCTTTGACATGGGTTTTGTCTGCACAGTTTGAAAATGCACAAATAATAGTCATCTTCTTGCTAAAATAAAGTGATTTATTATCCTTCTAGGTGGTACAGGCAACAGGAGGTCCTGAACTGGCTGGTTCAGTACTCAGCCCCCTGCTGAATAAGGACACTATTGATTTCTTGAATTATACTGTCAACCCCGATGAGCGGCAGCTGTGGATATCCCTGGGTGAAGCCTGGATGAAAGCCAGGTAAGCATGTTCGAATTCAGCCCTTAGCCCGAGTGCTGTAAGTGTTGTTCACTGATCTAGTGAGATATTTATGTAGCTTTCTGTGAATGAAGGACAAGGTGTTGCAGGATAACAAAAGCCTAACGTCAAGCCTGAAGTTGCGCGAAGGAGATTACAAGTATATGCAGTATATAGTTCATGACAAGTGCCAGGAGTGAGTCATTACCAGAATGGGCTTGCTTGATAAGATGATGCAGCCAGGAGGAGGTTGTGGAGAGCAGAGTTACAAGTTTTCATGGGAGAGCTGGTATTTGAAATGAACAGATAATACTACTGTTGATATAGGTGTGTATATACTTGCAAACACACATGTGTATGCATGGCATTAAAATAGGGAATGCTTTATGCTGTCCCATATGCTTTACAGAGGTCCTGCTTTGTTGCACAGGTGAAGGGCATGAAGCCTAGAGAGTAAAGTATTTTCTACAAAGTCAGACAGCATACAACAGAGCAGGGCTTTGAGCCAGGCCAATTGGCCCTTGACTCACTGCTCCTAATTCTTTTGCAAAGCTGCCTTCCTGCAGGATGAATAGGATTTCTGCAGCTACTTAGCAGGGAAAGGGCCTCACTAGTCAAGAGAGAAAAATACAAGTGAAGGTATGAGTGGGAAAGGCCAAAGAGAGGAGCGTGATGAAAGTTTAGCCAGCATGGGAGCTTGGGGTAGTGGATGAGTGTGGCGAAGAGAAGATGGTGTTGGGTGGCACCGTGGAGAGAGGCGAGCTGCTCTGCAGGCTGTGTGGCAGCGCTGAGGACGGAGGGCCCGGGGACAGCACCCAGCATCACCACGTGCAGGCTTCAGAGGATCACTGGGTGGCTGGGTCTGGCATGGCCACAGACAAAAGTAACCGGAGCCTCTTGGGGTGTTAGTGCTTCGCTGATGATCAGCATTCACCAGGGCTGCAGCAGTCACAGCGACGTTGGCGAAGAAGAGAGTAGATAACTTTTAGAGCTGTGTGTTGGTCAGTAAAGTGACTGAGAAAGACAGATCACTAATAAATGCGAGGCTGACACTTACCTAGAAAGGCAAGCTGTAAAATATTTCTAATTTCGTATGTAAGTAAATAATTCTGAATTACTTGTTCACTTATTCAAACTTTATTTCACTATTTAGAGTAAATCACTTAGCATAATCAGTCACCTAGAGAACTATGTGTTCTTAGGGCTATCGGTTGGGCCAACTTAAAAGTTATAAACTAATTAGTATTCTTTTAAAACATTTTTAATTCATTTTAATGAGAAAAAGGATAAAATAGTAATGAAACAGTTTCAGAACAGGTTAGTAGGATGGTTACAATAATTAATACAGTGCATATTGTTGTCTTCATAGTATTACTCAGAGGACGAGATGCAGACATATCTTGTCTAAACAATGTTAGTATAAGCCTTTCTTCTCAAGATCTTATGAACTAAGATCTCTTTTTCTTCTGTTCAAACACAAATCACATTTCCATGTAGGTTTTGAGCTTTTCCAGTTGTTTGTGTTGGCCAATATAAACATAGTTTGAATGGTATACCAGGCCAAAAATTCTCTAAAAGGACTGTAGTTGTTATCTTTTATACTAAAAATAGGACATACATTTATTTATGTATATTGCTCAGTTATCATTACATCCTACTTTGTACTCTATCATACTCTCTGATGTGTTATCCTGTGTTAAACTGATTTTTTTCAATCTGTTAGATTTATGCAATTTATGACTATAACAAGCCAGTGGGATATGATTTTTCCATTCTTAAATTTATCTAGACTCATAGTATAACTAAAAATACCTTAGAATCTTTAGTTACTTTGTTTGGAACCCTACCTTAAAATTAGAGAATTAATGACTATTTCAAAAACCACCTCCAAAGGAAATTTATTGTTAGCTCTCCACATGAGAAACAGTTTATTTCAGATCCTGATGGAGAATGTGAGGGAACAAATGTACTGGTTTAAAAACATGTTAAAAAGGAAAAGAGCTGTGGTGGTGACATAAAAATTTGCATAAACAGTTCATCTCATCATAGTAGAAATATAGCGCAGGGACTTAAATCGCAGATGAAGGATGGAGCAGTCAGCTGTGTACCTAACGCGGAGCCTTAGCTCCTGTTGGAGCTGTTGTGGCTCCTGAGTGAAAAGAAGCTTGGAGAATTGTCTGTCTCGGGCATTAGGTGATGCACAGGTAGTGATTATGATGACCGATTAGTTGATTTGACTGATTAAACCTGAGTTGATGCATTTAATTTTTAAAGTTGGTCATCTCTTTCATTTAAAATTTTAAAAATGTGCATTAGTGATTTGTCTGCTGGTTTTCTTGTTAGTGAGCTCTGTTACTATCAGAGGTTTCATAGCAATTTGAGCTTAACCCAGGGAACAATCTGAATGTGAAGTGACTGTAGGTCCTGGACCACAGAGATGGTAAGAAAACTCTGTTAAAAGCTGAATGTAATGAAGACTTGAAGCCACATAGTGAAAACAGGTCCTGTTGCAGAATTGAATCTCTTACATTTTATCAGTGTAAAATATATTTGCAAATGTATTTTCCATGAACAGAGAGCAGATGAGGCACATGTTGCTTTTTGAGTAGTCTTACTGTGATTTTTGAAATGCAGTCCTTACAGGGATAAGCCCAGATAACCTTATTGTTCATACAACCTGCAGAGCAGAGTGGCCAAAAGAGAAGTTTATACCACCTTATGTCCCACGGTTCCGCAATGGCTGGGAGCCCCCGATGCTGAACTTTCTGGGGGCCCCGAAGGAACAAGACCTGTATCACTTGGCGGAGTCCGTGGCCAACGTGGCAGAGCACCAGCGCAAGCAGGACACGAAAAGATTGTCCACAGAGGTACAGTCCCTCCATGTCTTTTCTTGTTGGTCATGCATTCTCTTGTCACTAGGGTGCTGAGTTCTTGGTAACCTGAAGCTTTGTCTACAATCAGTGACTGAGTGGCACCCTCTCCTGCCGTAGTGAGTTACCTGTCCCTTTCCTCTTTGCAGTGCCTGCGACAGTTGTTCCTATTCTCCTGTTCTCCAGCTGCAGCTAAAGGCATTCCTGGGCAGGTGGTCTGCCCTCCCCCAGTCCTGGTGACTCCAGGCTTTCTGTGCATTCCTTTCTGTCCCTGGCTGGGACTTGACCTACTAACCATGGCTTGTTTTTTCCTGTTTGCCTCTCCTTCTGTCATACTTTCCAGACAGTTCTCTGAATCTACATCCTCCAAGTGTTCCCCAGGGAGCTTTGCTAATCACTCTAGTGCCTCCTGCTTGCATTTCTGATGGTGCCTTTCCCTCCCTTGTACTTGTTTACCTATTTCTTTCCCTCTTTCCCCGTCTCTCCTTTCTCTTTCTCTCCCCTTCATTTTTGTCTCCCATCTTTTCTCTCCTTTCCTGTTTTCTTGCCACTCCTCTTCTTTCCATTCATCCTCCTTCTCTTTTTCCTCTTCTTCCTCTTCTCTTTCCGCCTCCTGGTTCTAAACCGCAGGAATCTTGTCAGCCTGGCTGCAGGACCAAAAGACTTTCCTGTACTTGTCTTCATACTCAAATCATATTCTCTGAAAATATATTTAATAAGCTTTCAAAATATTTAATAAGTTTTAGAGTATAGCTAACTTGGGAAGCAAATTCCAAGGATAAAATTAAGTATAGTATCTTGTGATACTCCCTAAAAATTCTGAGGAATTAGATAAATGAGGTCTAGTTTGCAAAAAAAAACAAAAAAAAAACAAAAAAAAAAAAAACAACTGTAAATTATGCTCCCAAAGTTCTACTTGTGCTTTTATTTAATTCCTTAAATTTGTGTTCTCCTATTGCTGCAGGTATTTGTAATGTGACAAATCCAGCATGAAGGAATGACTTAGGGAGTCACAGCAGCTTTCATCCAGTGGACACTGTTAAGCATTTATGAACAACTTTTTTGTTTTCAGTACCAGGGATTGAACTCAGGACCTTACACTTGCCAGGCAGACTCTTATTCTATTGAGCTATCTCCCCAGCCCCAGCATTTATGTAAAACAGATTTCTTAATACTGGTCCCTCAAGGTGCTGCTCTTGGGACAATAAAATAGAAAATTGGTTAAATCCTGAATTTATTAAGACCAACACACTGCTCTGAAAACACTCTCTGTTCTAGCACAATTCTTCTTTCCTGTGGCCATCCATGGGGGAAGAGGTAGTATCCTTCCCTCTCTGTGTAATTCACATGAGCCCACCTCCCTGAGCATGGCTTGGCGAGTGGGCATCCTTGCGTGTGCTTTAGAGTCAGGCCCCATCACTGCGAGTCTTCTTCCCATTTGGAGAGCACCTTTTCTAGAGGGAAAAAATGTAATCAATCATGACATTGTAATATATTTTCTGTTGCTAAGTTACAGTTACTTTCAATTCATAAAAAATTCCTACTTATAATATTCACATCTTAAATTTTAAAATACCTGCTTCACAGTGTATGCTCAGAAGTTCTCTTCTGTGTGCTCCTTGTCAATTTGTGTATCTCAAGAGAAAGAACTGAGTTCTAGGCTTCCAGATTATGTTTGTCCATTTTCACCAAATAAGTAATTTTAGAAGAGGAATTATTGAGCAGCCTTTCTTGTAACAAGTTATCATTTTCCTGTTGGAAACTATTTTCCATTTAATGATGAAAGTGGTTATTCAGAGACTTTAAAAAAAAATGAAATGAAAAACTCCTGCTAGCCATTCTAGGGGATTTTAGATCCCAGAGCTTTTGTTGGAAAAGAGGCCAGGTAGTGGTGATTTAAAATGCATGAAAAGTATAATCATCCCTATAAGAGGGACTTTATTATATTTTATTGCTACTATAATAAATATATTTAGGATGAGCCATGGCTAAGTCAGGATCAGGTGATCGTATCCAGAACTGAAAGGCAAGTTGACACATATTGAGAAATGTAGGTGGCCGTTCCCATACCCTGACTGCCCCAGAACCCTCAGCAGCCCTCAGCAGCCCTCCACAGGGGTATGCGCTCCTCACAGTTAGGCACCTGGCATTGTCACTCCTCACCCTGCCCTAGTTCCTTGTCACCCTCAGGACCCAGTTATTTCACAGTGACTGACCTGTCCAACCTTGCCAGGGCTGTGTTTAGAAGTAGACAAAAGTGGTAATGACTTATGAGGTTTCTTGGCCCCTTCAGAACACACTGTAATAAGAAAATTGTCTAATCCCACTTGGTGTGTGTTTACTCCAAGGTAAATAATAAACGGAATTAAATGAGCTCAGATACTTAAATGTCTAAATATTATCTATTTGCGTCCATGTGGAAAGGGAGGTATAGCATCCAGCTATCTATTCCCAGGGCATAGCGTAACATGGGTATTTTGTCACCAACTCTGAGCCACTGGGGACACACCCTCTGCTCTATCTGGACCAATTTAGCCCTCTTTCTGCCAACTTTGTCATTAGCTATAGTAACTATCTAAGCCTTTTCTGAAACTTTTCCAACTCTAAATATTTTGCCCCGAGGAATTCATAAACAGTTGAAATACCAAAGAGTTCAAATGCTTTAGCATCTACCAACCTTTTCCCATTCTTCATTTTATGTAAAGAAATTGCGGGAGTCCTTTATGTGACATCGTTGTTTTCCTCCCAATGCCAGAGCTTCTTCTCCATGTCTTTGAAACTATGGTGCTCGAAGAGCGCAAGAATCTCAGCCCCTTCTCTCAGTGGTGTCCCCATAGAGCTCGGTCTGCGCTGTGCTAACTGTGGAGATGCTATGATTCCAACAGTGTCTTATTCTGGATGCTTCCCTATCAAAATCAACGTATTTATGGCTTTTGGCCTTTCCCTTAACAGTATAGCTGATAGTAGTGCTGCCACTTACAAAAATTGTAAGTGATGTCCTGTGTAAAATTTGAAAATAAGATGAATGACTTCCTGTACATCTAATGTGTAGAGTTCAAAGGATTCTCAAGTGACAGTAATCACTTTACTAGAATGCTATAAATATATATCTAAAGCACAAGGAGCAAAAGTTAAGGATTTTTCTTCCTACCACCAATTTTCTTGGATATTGGTGTTATCAATCATATGATACTAAAGCATTTACTCCTGAAATTTCTCTTGAAGGAAGATGCTACTTTTATACCTGGTTATTTTTAGACTTAAACCTTGACCTTTGCACTAGTTATTTTACTTATATAGCATTTTCTGACCGAAAGGTACCACCCCTATTTCATGATTGAATAATATAATAGGCAGTTGTTTGAAAATGAAAGCCCTTTCTATATAGTGGGGAATTTTTGCTGACCGTGTGCGCTTATTCCAAGCATTTTGGGTGCTTCTGTAGCTGGGCGTGGTGGTTCTCTCATCCTCGTTTCCCTGTTCTCAGCACTCCAGTGCCTCAGAGTACCCTCCAGCCGACCCATACGCATTCAATAACAGCATCTACCCGAGAGCGCCCCATGTGGACCAAGTGGACGCTGCTGCTGCTTATAAGCCAACTCCTAATCGCCACGCGGACAGGTAACGTGCAGCAGCCTCCGTCTGGAGAGCAGTGCGCAGCTGTCTGAGATTTAGCGCTAACAGAACAGCATCCGTGTTGTCTGCCACTCCTTTCAAAGCTTCTTTTTTCATATTTTATTCATTCATTTATTTTTTTAAAATTTTATTTATGTTTTATTAATTTTATTGAGAAACAAATAGTGATGAGAGTTTCAAAACAGGTTAGTAGGACAATTACAATAATTAATACATTGCATATTGTTGTCTTCATAGTGGTTATTCATAGTACAAGATACAGACGTGATATCCTGTCCAAGCACTATTAGTACAAATCTTTCTTCTCATTCAACTAAGAGACAGTAGCTGTGTATCTATGCTAAATGTTTTGTATATACAGATACAAAATGGTCCTTCATTTATATCCCCATTTTGTTTAGTTTTATCAGCAATGGGTATTCCATTGCTATTTCATTTCATGATTTGGTAAAGCTTCAGTTTTTCTCTTGCAGTACTCCCTTAATGCAAGTATCTTTGGGTGACTTTCTCTGTCTTTTTGAGAGAGGGTCTCACTATGCAGTTCAGGCTGGCCTTGAGCTTGCTTTGTAGCCAGCCCACGCTGGTCTTGAACTCACAATGATTCTCCTGCCTTAGCCTCCTAAGTGCTGGGATTATTGGAATGAACCACCATGCCCAGCTATGACTTTCTCTTTTTGTAGGAGATACTTCTGACAAAAATCTGACAATCTTAAGAAGAAAGCATTATCTTAAAACTTTTTTTTATTAGTTTACACTAGATGGGCTCTAAACAGCTTTTCAGCTCTGGAGCTTTTAAAGACAGCTATCTCCATGTTTTTCTTTCCAACAAAAACAAACCAACCTTCCTTGGGATAGAAATATTTGAACTTGCTATAACTGAATGTTTCATACCTGGTCATCTTGTCTTTTCATTTTGTTCTATTTTATCTTTACTGTGCAGCTTTATATTTTGTTGTGTTTTTATCTAAAAAATTAACATGGTCAGAGATGGAGAATTGAGAAATAAAGGAACTGTAATGGGTTCACTTTTTTCTTTTGGCCTTATTTTGTAGCAAGAGGCTAGTGGAAAAGTCAGTGCATACGCACAAGAAAGAGAAAAAAGTGAAAAACTGGCAGCGGGATTGTAGGAGAGCTGCTCAGATGAAGCAGAGAACTTGTTCTAGAACTTTCTGATCTTGAAGTTTCTCTCACAGTGGCTTTTGTACAGCCTTTATTTTCAGTATATTCTGTTCTGGCTAGAGTCTAAGGATGGTGTGATTTGCAATTTTGTTTTGTTTTGTTTTGGTGAGACATGACAATGGAATAATGCTTATGTAATTAGCGTGGACATTATACAGGTATTGCTCTAAGAACACTAATAACATTGAATCAAGTAACAAAAAAGTCAGCACTGGACACCATGTTTTGAAAATACCACCATGCAAATAATTATAAAATTAATAATAGTACATAATATAGGTAAAGTTCTGTTATAGAGCCAAAACATTGTTTTACTGAAATTCGTGACTGACTACTTGTCCTACATTTTCTTTTTTCTTTCATCCCATCGTAGATCTCAGTATTCTAGAGATTTTTTCAGATCATTAATCCTCACCTTTTCTTCCCGCCCCATTGCCCCCGCAGGTCAGGCTGTTTCCCATTCAGAAGGCCCCTGGGCCACACTTGGGTGCTTTCAGTGTTGCCGTAGACCTTGCTGGTAGAAAGTGGAGGGCGTCTGTGGCACTCACTGTCATCACTCAGTCAATGCATTAGTTAGAACTGCAAAGACAAAGTTGCAATTCAGTCATAATGTCAACCTATCTACTGGACAAATTTTATTTCTTATCCTAAGACTAGATTTCTTTCTTTTCTTTTTTATTTTTCTTTGTGCTGGGAATCAAACTCAGGACCTTGCACTTGCTAGGCAGTTGCAGTGCTGCTGAGCTATATCTTTGAACCTCTAACTCTTTAAGTTTCTTAATTCTATATTTTATTTTAAAATTAAAACTTTAACAAAAACACTATCTTACCTGCATCTAATTTAAATGAGCTATGTGAGTCCATTTAGAAAGTTGAGGGTACACAGCCACAACAAGTAAGTCAGTAAAACAAAGGTACACTTCCCCAATATGCTACAAAGACCATAAATATCAAGATAAACTTTTAAAAGACATCATGAGAAGGGCCAGCCAGATAGCTCAGTGAATTACATTTTTCATTTACTTATATATTTGGAAATATTGTTTTTAATGCACACCTTCTTCTGCAGTTTACATAACTGGCTAGAGCGTTCTTAAAAATTGGCACTTAGTCATATTTTTAATAATATATATATTTGAACAGACATTGCTTAAATTAATCAAATCGACATAGAATATAAATTACTACTATGGAAATAATCTTAAGTCTCCATTACTTTTATGAAAAAAAATTATCCTTATTATTTTGTAGAAGACCATGATGATGAAGGAAACAATAGTATTTACCGGATCGAGTTCATGGGTTTGGATTCTAGATCTGCCTCAGGAGCAGCCAGCTTTGTGATTTTCTGTGATAGGTTTTTGCCTTAGCCTAAGTGTGTTCTTTTTGTGTACTATGAACTCTGAAGTTTCTTTATCTTTGTCCCATTCTGTAAAACATAATAAAATGAAACTAACATGCACTAATTTGTCAAAAAGTGTTCTGGTAGGATTTGGAATGCCTTAATGTTTGCTTTTGTTTTCAACCTGTGGAAACAGCTGGAAGAATGATAATCTTCTTTATGTTTGTAGAACTTATGACCCACTCAAAGCGCAACCCAAGAAATATGCCAAATCTAAGTATGACTTTATGGCGAGGAATAACAGCGAGCTCTCAGTTCTGAAGGATGATATCTTGGAGGTAACACAATTTCACTTTTTTCTCCTCTTAGCAAAGTGAATCTAGTTTATTTTTCTTGCTAAACCTTCCTGAAAGCAATGCAGAGGTCAAGAATTCATACTTTATATTATGACTAAGAATACAGGATATGGGTATCTACATTTAGAAGGAGGAGTTGCTTTATTAATTTAGCTCACCCTGTAGCCATGCCATGAGCACACACAGAAGCTAGAATATGTGGGAAAGTGATGGGAAGTCCTTGTCTTGCAGTATTGTTTTCCCATTTTTGGGCTTTATTCATGTTGGAATCCAGGCTAGTTGTCAATACATACCACAATATCCTAATTTTATTTTTTATTATTTTAGGACAGAAATGATCAGCTGTATTGATTTATTTTTAATTTAATTTAATTTTGAAGAGTAAAAACAAAAAGCAAGAACAGAAATCAGAAACAAAGAAACAGCGTCGCATACAACAATATGCATGTTACATATTTTCAAAACAAGAACAGCTGATTAACAATGGTTGATGTAGTATCTTTTCATATCATCAAATCTGTTGCTCAGAGTAACAGGTATAGTTATGTAAGATTGAACATATGATTGAATATTACCATTTGCTTTCAAGAAACCTTAAATTTTTATTGTCTTTCTTTTTTTCTTTACCTTTTTAAAAATGTCTTTAAAGAGAATGTAGTAATATTTGATATGACATTAGAAATAGTACACATTTAGAAGACCAAGGTGACAGGTATTCAAGCATAGTTTTTGTATTGCACATTGCTGTCCTTGAAACCTCCCTTTTTTCTTCTAGTCTGCTTATAAAATGTATCCAGCATTTTATGAGCTAATATATTAGGAATAGTTTTCTATGGCACCCAAATCTCTCTTTTAGGTTATACTTAAGAGTTTATCTTACTGAATCAATAAGATGAATAATTGAGTATATTTTGTTAAAAAAAGATTTTTCCATTGCACAAATAGAGACAATATGATGTTCTAAGGGTGTCATTTTATTGGCCTATATGTACCTCAAATAATGGAGATATGTTTTGGGGAGGTAACAGGGGTGCTGCATAGATTCACAGCTACATTCTATATTAGTACATGTAATTCTCAGTGTAGTTTCTGTGGACTCATTTAATAAAAAATATATATGCCCACCCATCAGATATGGGAAAAAAAATACTGAAGTCTACAATTGAAAATTGAGCTTCCTTCGTAGGTGGGCTTTCTTGCGGAAATGGTGCCTTTCCTTTTTTCCTCAGATACTTGATGATAGGAAGCAGTGGTGGAAGGTTCGAAATGCCAGTGGAGACTCTGGGTTTGTGCCAAATAACATTCTGGACATCGTGAGACCTCCAGAATCTGGTTTAGGGCGCGCCGACCCGCCTTACACACACACCATACAGGTAATCAGTTTCTTAGCAAAGCTTAGTATTCACTGATTCTCAAATTCATCACTCCCCAACGGAATCTGAATAACTTTTGCATATTCATGATTTTGTAATTGAATTGGTCTTAGCGTTGAAGCCAGTGGCGAGAGGCATAGTGAAGAACGATACATATACCTTCGGATTATTTATTTCAAGAAATGTTTCAAAATGATCAGCACTGAGTAATTACTTCTCGGAGTGGTCTTCTCCCCTAACACTTCTGGCATTGTTAGGAACGGCATACCTGTTTCGTTACCCACAGTGCTCCTCTGCCCTGCCTGTCTCCTGCAAGACAGAGGGTGGCAGTGGAAGGGTGGCAGGAGTGTGCTATAGTTCGCCAGTTTTACCAGTTTTGCGTCAAGCATCTCTTGAATGTCCTGCCACTACACATATAATCCAATGTAGTTGGATTATAACATTTTTCCTCTCTTGAATTTAGGGTTAAAATATATTTATTACATGGATTTGCTAGATCAGGCTCTCCCCTCTTGATCATGGAATACTTCTGTAGGTCCGTGCCACTTTTCCGTGCTCAACAGTCCTGTTCATCTCACTAACTGTGACACCTGCATTCCCTTACTGCTAAGCCCTTGGGATTTCAGACCTGTGAGGGGCAGTAGACAGTGAGACCTCACACAAAGGACTCCTGTGGAGCCTTCTCAGTCCCCCGGAAGAATTCTTTCCATTTCCACAGTCTTGAAAATATGATCACAGCTGATTCCCTGATAGTGTAATGGATTCCTGTAGAAGCTCCATAGAATATCAAGTAAAATGGTTCATTTTTATGCCAGGTCTGGGCTTGGAAATTAGTAGATTATTCAGACCTAGAAATGTGGTCAGATTCCTGATGCCAGGGTAAGTTGCTGATGCTTAGCAATGCCAGGGTTCAATGGAGATCCTGCTCTTGGCCAGAGGATTGGCTTTGTTAGAATCCTTGAGCCGTGCAGACACCTAAAATAACCAGTGCCTAGCTTCTACATCTTGATAACCTAAAGTGATGGCAACAGAAGCCTGTTTACTGTGGTTACATTTTGCTGGGTCTGATGTGTGTATGTACTGTGTACTTATTTTGTGTTCATCATTTATCATTAGCTACTGATGCCAAAGAAGGAGTTTGAGTTATTCAAGGTATGACCTGCTCCATCTCCCATGCATTTTTGAAGTGAATTTATCTTCTAACTTAGGTTTTGTACTTTTTCTTTCTTAAATTCCTCCTTTCTGAGTTTGATCTGATATGCTGCAGGCTTCAGTCTGCTTCACAAATGCTAGATCTTCATTTTCTTTCCTCTAATGGTTTAGGCCTCATCCTTGAACAGTGACGGAATATATGCCATGTCTCCTTGGGATATATAGGTTGCTCTTAATGTTTAATTCTTATGAAGTTATAATAAGCACCATTCACAAAGGATGTGAAAATACTATGGTAAATAGTGTCATGTGTGAGCAGAAGCCATGAATGAAAAACAATAATTAAACTATGTTTTTGCCTGTATGCATAGTTTCTAGAAATAGGAAAACTAAAAAAAAAAAGATACTTAACCTTACAAATAATATGAATTCTAAGTATTTTCCTTCACTGGGGTCTCCTAAATACGAACCTGGTATTTCTTCCCTTTTCTCATTCACTAGTCAGTTTTTTGTTTTTTTTTTTGTTTTTTTTTTATTATTATTATTCAATTCTGATTCTTGGCTTGAGCTATAAGTTGATTTTCTGTTTAAAGCTCACATCTGTCTAAATGGAACCAAACCAATTAGTACATTATCACAGAAAGAGAGAAATCTTGAAAAACATAAATATGTTTATCTTTTCTTTAATAGATTCTTATCTTACGTTTTTGTCAACTTTGGAACAACCAAGAATTCTTTTCTCTTTTCTTTGCGTGCTCACAAGTTTCAGGGGTTTGTTCTGCTACTTTGTATAAATGGATAAGTGTGGTCCTTTTGAGGATTGCCTAGTTTGGCTACTTTCTTTTAAACTATTTAACACTGTCTCATTGTCTTCTGAAAATTTTTCTGTGTAACTATGAATGCCGTGATACATGTAGAAATGTGTTTAGCAGCTGTGTGTGTTTGTGTATGTAGTATTTAGATTGAAAGACCTACTTTTAAAAGTTATTAAAAAGCAATCTGCTTTTCAACACCTCTTGAAAACTTTGGGCTGAGCCCAACAAAAATCACCAACATCTTACAAAATTTTAATAAGAAAACTTGACAATCTGCTATCTGATGTCTGGCACAAATCCTGCTCTAAGAGGATTCCTGTTCGCAAAACATACAAGTTTTAAGGGTAAGATGGAAAAGAAGGCATTCTTGAAAATATATGCTAGTCATTTTTATATTATAGTAGTGTCACAGATACCTTGATCTAAAATATTTAGATCTTAGTTTATAATGACAATAGAGGTTCTGCCATATGTATATAGATTCCAATGATCCCCAAAACCTCACCTTATTAAACTGATTTGGGTTACATTTCATGTCTTATTCATCTGTTCTTTCACATATTACACCAATATTTATTGAGTGTCAGCAGTGCATTGTGTTTAACTGACAGAAAGCATAGCCCTGGGGCCAATCCTCCCTAAATTCAACTGCTGGGCACAAGGTCCCCAAGTCATCCTTCACTATGGCTCTGCCTATCACCTTGTGCTACTGTCTTAACCTCCTCCTGTCTTCAGATACAACCCATGCCTTCTACTGTCTCTCTCTCTCTCTCTCTCTCTCTCTCTCTCTTTCTCCCTCTCTCTCTCTCTCTCTCTCACCTATCTCCTCCATCCACTGATACCAAAATTTTTGAAGACACACCCAGAAACTTCCTCCTGCAGAAATATTCAGGCTCTGGTGTGCACTGTGGCCAGCTGTCTAAAGATTCACTGGTGACACTGACTGTCATGTGTAGGGACTTGTTGACCTTGTACTCTGAGCAGATGATGCCTGTGGCCAGGCGCATGCCATACCAGGTATTCCAGCACTTCCCAAACACTAATGCATTAAATTTCCACAGCAACTCTATGGCACAAGCACATCTCCTATAGGAACCAGGGATATAACTTGTCCCCAGTGAGATACCTACATGAAACTAGGATGGGAGTCCAGTCTTCTGAACTTAGCACCTCCATTCTACAAACTCTACTCTTCTAGGGAATATGGTTTACAAAACTTTATTTCTTTTTGTATAAACATGTAAGTTCTTACTCTATCAACAGCTAAACTGACATTTTCTCTGAAGAGCTTGCCTTACACGATAACAGCTCTGTCATATCTGAACATCATAATTTTTAGAATTAGATTCTTGCCTTATGTTTCTTGCATCTCACCCATTCTTTCCCATTTTGTCATTTTGGCAAGTAGCTCAAATTATATGAGTCACTGGAAAAGTGGATGTTGTGTACATGGTGGAAACAGAGTCAGGAGATGTGAAGTATTTCCACACAACTTCTGCAGGCTACCAAGGATTTTTAAAATGGACTCTGGTTTTTATCCACTCACATTTTTCAGAGAGAAGAGTTATGTTTGGATTCTGGTAGTCACTGGACAAAGGGCACAAATGCAGCCTTTGCCGGTTGTTCTCACATTTTGCTCAGAAAATTCTTTCAGATGGCAGGGGTCCTCATATCTGGCACCAGCAGAGACTAGGTGTTGTTGAGTTGCCACCTGAGGTCCCTGAGAGTCCAGGCTGTTTAGTATCCTCACATTTGGAGTGATTTTTAACAGCTCACTACAGACAGATATTTCTACCTAATGTGTTCCCTCATGGTTTAGCAAGTTTTAAAAATAAAAGAGAGGAAGGTACTAAAGAATTTATAAAAGATATGGAGAATTTTTATAAAGAAAGATTAAATGAAACCACAGGGGAAAAGAATAAAATGCTTTGGAAAGATTTGGGGTGGAGTGATGTCTTTTGATTAAAAACAGTCGCTACCCTTGCAGGATGGCACAAGCCACAATCCCAAGTACTCTGGGTGGCCAAAGCAGGCACTCAAGCCCAGCCTGGGTGAATTAGTAATGTAGACTATACCTCACGATTCAAAATTAAAGAAAAACTGAGGATATAGCTCAGTGCAGAGGCCCAGGATTCATCTCAGTACCTCCCCAAAAATAAATGAAGAATGGAAAGAAAAATGGAAGGAAGATGAAGGAAAGGAGGGAGGAAGGGAAGGAAAGGAAATTGTTGTAGAACAGAGCAGCATACAGATCTTCAAGCTGTTTTCTCTACCTACAACCAACTTACCAATGGTCTCCTCTATTTCTCTTGACGTGATTGTTAGGCTTCTAGCACCATGATGGTCATCACCAGAGTTGCCTTTTGCCCATGGAGATTGTCACCCTCTCTACCAGCAGCAGGATCCACTTCCTCCGTGCTATTATTTCTAATATAGCCAGTGACCTAAAGAAGTCTTTTAGTTACTATTAAATATTAAGTGAATGTGTTTCTTACTGTTATTGTTAGTTTTACTGTACCAAGACACAACTAATTATGGATATCTGGTCTTTCTGGTCTTGTGCAGCCAACACAAAGTTGTCCATGTTCTCTGTTTGCTCCTGATTATGACAGTAGGGGAGAAGCCTCACCTGTGTGTTGGTGGATGAAGGTTCTAACCCTAGTCCTGCTCCTAGCTAACTGCATGGCCTTAAAGGCAGCAGTTTCTCATCCTGTGTGCCAATTTGTCTGGCTGTGAAGTAGAAGGGTTCTAGTTACATGATCTCTGCCCTCCACTCTAGAGTCCTCTCATTCTCTGTGTACATGTTTAAGTTGCCCTGATTTAAAGGAGGATGTATTATCTAGAGGTGACTGTTAAACCACTGATGCGACTAACTTCAGCCCATGCTCTGCGTACTTCAGCAATGCAGGGCTGCAGATGTGCTGGGCAGAGACAGAGAACATTGCTCTCTCTCTCTGTGAAATGCTGGGGATAGCACCCAGGACCTTTGAACTGAGATAGTTCACCCCCAGGCATTTTTAAACTTTTAAATTTTGTTTTGAGACAGGGCCTTTCTCAGTTGCCTATGCTGTGACCATCCTTCTATAAAGGAATAGTTACTCCTTCATACTCTTCCAACCAGGCCCACTTTTTGATAATATTCAGTCATTTAAAATCAGCATTGTAAAAGTTATTGCCAGTCTTATGGAAAACCCACTACTATTATGGACTACTGGACCATATTGGAATATTTTGCTGAATTCACACACTTATAATACTTAAATGACAATGGAATACCCCTTCTCTGACAAAACTAAACAAAAGGGATACAAATGAACAACCATTTTGTATCTATATATTCAAAATAATTAGGATAGATATACAGCTACATTCTCTTAATGAATAGAAAGATTTGTTCTAATAGTGTTTGTAGACAGGATATCATGTCTGCATCTTGTACAATGAATAACCACTAAGACAACAATATGCAATGTATTAATTATTGAAACTGTCCTACTAATCAGTTTTTGAAACTGCCTCATTGATATTTGTTTCTCGATAAAATTATTTTTAAAAAAGTTATTCTAAAAAGAGTGCTAGAGCTGGCCAAATAGTTTAGCATATTAAATTGCCTGCAAGCAGGCACTGAGACCAGGTGTTTGATCCTGCTGTGCAGGCCCTGCCCCTGGGGCTCACTGAGATGGCAGTTGAAATTGGGCATGCTGGTACAAACCTATAATCCCAGCTCTTGGGAGGCTGTAAACAGGTGGATCACTATGAGTCCAATCTAGTAGTGAGACCCTGAGCACCCGGTAGGCCCTTCCCTAAAAATAAAATAAAATAAAAAGTCTACTCAAAGCAGGGGGTTTGGACAAGGATGGTTACCTTTTTCTGTTGGTTAAGTAAATTGTATTGTGTTTAAGGTATGCAATATGCTACACAGTGTAGTAAAATGTGCAGTAATCAATGGAGCCATCATCCACATAATTCTCATCTCATGGTAAGAGCAGCTGAAACTCCTGAGCAGAAGATGCACTTAGGCTGTGTGTGTATTGGATCCTCATACCTGGTCAGGCCACATGTGTGTTCTTTTCTGTCCTACAACTTTCATCTACCTTTTTCCTCGCTCTAGTGCCCCTGTGGGGACCCCTGGTAAACACTCTTTTATTCTCTACCTCTATATATTTGACTTCGAGGATGGGCAATTTTTTCTGCCTCATGCATTGACATTTTCCTTAACATTTTTTTTTGTGGAAACTTGAATACCAACCACCCTAAACTATATAATTACTGCCCAGTATACACATGTGCACAATTATGGAAATGTTGTGTTTAGACTGCTTTCAAGTTCAAAACCAAAGCCCACTAGCATCAGGCCGTGAATATACACCTCCCTTTCTGTAAAATCAGCTATTTAAAAAAAAGCAATCCACTTATATTTAATGGACCCTAATTACATTCTTTATAAAGTATAAGAAAATGAGCCTATATTATAACATTTTAACATGATGGTTTAAGACTCAAATAGTTTCAGCTGAAATACTCCATGCTGTTTATCCTGTAGTGTAATCATGATGAATTTTATAAATCTAAGTAAGAGTGATGGAAATTAATTATAAATTTATAAGCTTTTGCAATGGTTGACTTATGTAATTTTGCTGTCAAAAATCTATTTGCTCATATTTTCTGCTATTTTGTGTAAATTGAAACTGACATTTTATATCCATATTCTGTTTTAATTTTTTCATTTCATGTGATTCGCTCCGTTTTCTTATTAGCAATTACTTGGCGAGCTGTCTGAGGTAACCCGTTTGCTTCCTTCTGGCAATTAATTCTTTTTAATATAATTTTGGATCCAATCTCTGGACTTAACACCCTCCAAATGTTTTAGCTGTACTTAGTTTTTATTGCGGAGTTCCAGAGAGACTAAATTTAGAGACCAATGTGTAATTCAGAGTAGGTTAAAAAATTTTAAAAACGATTTAATTTTAATGGCATTGTTGAGCTTACTTGCATAATTTGCCGTGTGAAGCAGTATCTTGCTTGAATCAGGGGCTTATCTCGCAATAACTCTGTCTAACCCTTGAGAAGTTTTACTCAGCTTTAGCTGCTAAGAAAAAGGGAGTCAATCTAACGTCATCATCAGGGCAAAAGTCAGTTTCCTGTGAGGGCCCGGAGTTCTGAGGTATTTCAGAGAGAGACACAAAAGGAATTACTAGTATAGACAGAACATTTTATTTGTGAGCAATCAGGGGTCAGGCTTAGGAATTGGCAGTCATGGTGCCAGAGTGAGCCACAGCAGGTTCATCGAACTGCTTACTTACTCACAATTGAGGGGCTTGGGGCATTGTTAGTGTCATTGACTGGGTGAGTCCCAGGCTGACCGGGAAGAGCTGGTCAGGGTTTCTGGATTGGAACTGTCATGCCTCTGTACAGGAGGAGAAGGCTCTAAGATTTCCCTTAAGCTGAGGGTAAGAAGGAGACATGATTTATGTCCAAGCCCAGGTAGCCGAGAGGTGGAAGTAATGAAGGAAAGAGCATAAGGTGATGGAGGCGGGGAAGGACACAGAGGAGGATTGTCCCCATCAGTGCTGAGTCTGTTTCCTCTGTTTGAAGATTTAGAGACCACGCACAGAAATGCTGTCCTTTAGGCTTCTCGGGATGGGCAAACGTCCCTCCTCTCACTTCCCATGGTAGGAAGAAGAGGGCAGGAGAGACTAGGAAGAGAGAAAAGTATGCAAGTAAACATCATTCATGCCAAAAGTCTCGAAGATCTTTCACATGGGTTTGGAAAGTTCCTCAGGCATTTTATATCTTTTAAAACCTGTTGTTCTGTCGGCTGCAGGGATTGGGTTGCACTGTAGAGCAGTCGCAGATGAATGAAGGGAGGCAGTGAACATTTGGTGAGGCCGTCTCCGTGCTTCACCGTGACAACAACCCACAGTGTGTTCAATTTGGAATGGTATCATTGGATGGGCAGCAAAACACTGTCTGTTCTTGTTTTTTATGAAAGCAGAAATTAGGAACCATATCACAGAATGCAGAGCTTGTAGTATTTAAAAAAAAAAAAAAAGAAAGAAAAGAAAAACCTCTTTAAAAACAAGCAACAAGCTCTGACACTTTTTAAACACTAATGTGAGGCCTGGTCCACCCCACATGAAATGACACTCAAGGGATATTCGTGTCCAGACCACACTGCATATGTGTGGGTCACGTGACTTTGGTGTGTGCTAAGTATATTTTGATGCTTGCTGTATTATGATTTCTTTTGGTATTTATTGGCCCAAATATAGGAAGAGTATTTTGCGAAGTATAATGCTGATGCATCCTAATATGTGACTGAGTACGTAGAAATATCTCTAGGCCTGGAGCAGATGGGCCACGTGTCTCTGTCCCATCTAACTTCATGGGAGCCTCCCCTCTCCACTCCACTTCCTCTCGCCCTGCCTCCTATTGATCTGCTCCTCCTGAGGTGCCCAGGGTATTGCAGATCCCTCTTTCAGTTCTTCCACTCTGCATCCCATCCCCTCCACCTCCTCCCCACTGGCTGAGTGGTCTTTTAAGAAACAATAAAAAGGACGAGGTTCCTTCCTGTGTGGCTTCCACAGGTGGTAATCATTTGCTGTGAAAGCAACATGATGAAGGTTGATGTGTGGCTTTTGTGGGTCGTGGTTTAGTGTAGAAAGATGTGTGCATGGCGTGTATTTTTACGTGTTTCATCTCTGTGGAACTTGGGAGGACTCTCTTCAAATCAATGCCATCTTATATTTGGGCCAATGTAGAGTTAAAAGTAAATGCTGTTCTTCTCAAAGGACCAGATTACCAAAAGGTTGTGCCTTTTTCATCCTACATGCTAAACCTAAATTTTAGAATAATTAAAATTGTGCTGCAGCAGCATTTCAACTTTACCTGGGTTAGAAGTCATTGCTCTCTACGCCTTTGATTCTATGGAGACGATGTGCCTTTTGAGAATTTGGAGCCTCTTATGATGCGGTTGTCTGTTAGTTGCAATTCTTTTGTTTAGATTTCATGTTTTATTCTTGTGTATTGTATAAAGAATATACATAAATATTTTATAATAGCCGAATACATGATTTAAACATTATTTGAAAGCATTGCATATATTTCACATCTGCTTTTTAAAACATGTGCCTTTTCTCTAGTTCATTAGTAAGTTGCCCTAAATATTTAATTGAAGATCGTATCTTTTTGTTTTTATAGTATGGGGGGTGGAAGTTGGGTTGTTGTTCATGTTAGAAAAGTACTCTACCACCAAGCTCACCTCCTGCTCTAAAACTTCAGCCCCACCACCGTGCTTCCCATCACATGCCCATTTCCTGGTGGAAGAAAGAGTTGTGCTTTGAAAAATTTAATAGCAGCACTTTAGTATTATTTGTCTCTAAAAGCATAAGCCCTTTCCTTACTAGAATGTTGCCCCCTTAACAATAACCTGGGAGAAATCTTTGCATATAGCACACATATAAAAGGAGGGATGCTTGGAGCTGAAGCTATTGACTTCCAGCTCTGTTAGAAATTATCCATAAGGCAAATTATAAAATGATCAGGAATTGTTTGACTAGTCTGGTATTGTGTGATTCCAATTCTGAATTTAGTTTTCCTGTACTATTTGCTCTTAGTGTATGCTTGCTACTCTGTGAACTTACGTACTGACCTTGAACAAATGTCAGAATGTTGATAAGATTATGAAGGGTTTTTATGACTATTATATCATCTAGGATAAAGAAGGTCCATGTGAGTACACAGGTATAAATTTGTTATGGGTTTGTAACAGAAGTTTACAATTAAGTAGATAATAAGGTCCTGTCAGTGTGTGCACATTTGATTTCTTAACCTAGGTTTATATATCTTTAAAATTTTAAGTTAATTATTTGTTATTTTATAGAAACAACGGATGGAGTATGGCCCAAGGCCAGCCGATACTGTATCTGCCCCGTCACCTCCTCCAACACCAGCTCCTGTTCCTGTCCCCCTTCCACCTTCGGTACCAGCACCTGTTCCTATGTCAAAGGTCCCGGCAAATATCACTCGCCAGAACAGCAGCTCCAGTGAAAGTGGTGGCAGTATTGTGCGCGATGGCCAGAGACACAAACAGCTTCCTGTGGACCGTAAGTTACCTGGGGCAAGTTACCTCTGCATTTAAAAAGTATGGGGACAAAATGAAACATTGCTTATTAGTGATTCTGTTGGGGTGAAATCAGATGGAGTATAAATAGTAACTGTCATTCAGTACTTGCGTGGAGCCTCATAGATTGCGGGAAATTTTACCTAGTTTTATATCCTCTAAATTATTCCTCTAAAAAGCCAGAAAGAGTCTCTTTTCTAAGGTTTGCATGTCTACATATTCCATCACATTCTGGTGGTTGAGTGCTGGCTCTAGAGACAGACAATTTGGAATTCATACAGGGAAACACAGCTTGTTGGCCATGTGACCTTCAACAATTTAATTTTCTCTGTGTTTTTCATCTGAAAAATGGGGCAAAATGGTATCTGTCATTTTCACAGGGAAATGACAAAGGTTAGTGAGATAGTGCATGGAAAGAATTCCATAGATAAGCACGGAATGCAGCGGTACTTAGCGCAGGCTGACGTTGCTGTCTTCTCTCTCTGCCTGCGGATGTTGGTGTTTGCCTGGTGGCACGTTGTGTGCTGGGCAGAGGTCATGTGTTAAGCATCATCCTACACTGCACGGTGTGGCCTGCACAGCACTATTGTTTGGCCCAGGATGTCAGCGGTAGAAGTCAGAAAACACTGACTGATTCTGATTGATGTCTGACACATTTCGAGCAGTCAGTCAGTAGTTGCTGCTGTTGTCATCGCTACCAGCATCATTCTTCTACTTCACTTCCTTTTATTTGCTGTTGAAAATATTCGTGCATTGTCACACAAGCATAATGCAATCACCGGCAATAGCCATCTCAGCTTTACCCTTGAAATTCAGATTTCAGGTTATTTAGACTTCACCTTTATAGATTGATAAGTTAAATTTTATTTTTGTTAGAATGAAAACCATATTTAAATAAACTGAAAGAAAAGATATAATGGCCAGTTATGAATTATCTTTGTTAGCACTGAAGGGGAGGAGTAAAGATGCTTTGAGAACTAAAGAAAAATCTAGGCTAGCTTTTGTTTTTTCTTGGAGGAAACAGCATGTCTGTGAATTCTAATGTCCAAATTATCATTTAAAAAATTTTAAATATTTGCTACAAAGTCTCACTGAGCAGCTTGGACTCGTAGTGATTCTCCTGTTTCAGCCTCCTCAGTGCTGGGATTACAGGGGTGCACCACCATGCCTGATCTTGGTGGCCAGCTAGGTATATACAGGGGGAAGCTGACAGGACATGCAATACTGAGGATCGAACCCAGGTCCTTGTGCTTGCCTAGGCAGGTGCTTAGACCACTGAGCTAATTATCATTTCTTAGAGTATTCTTAAACTACTTTGCTTTACCTATGCTTATTATGTAAAGCTCCTAAAAAGCTAGAGCCAGAGAGACATTTCATATATCCTCAACATGATAAAAGTATGTTAAGGGTGAGTGTGTGTGTGTTTGTATAAAATGTGCATCTATCATTCTATCAGTGTGAACCTCTCCTCAGGTTCTGTTGTCTGTTTTCCATTAAACATGCTATTGCTATAAATTATCAGTATCTTCCCACTGCTTTCAATACTATTTATATTGTTGAAAATGCCAAAATTTTCAAGTTGATCTTTGTACCGAATTTCATTTCTGACATCCAGATGCATATATTGAGCATCTTCAAGGCTGAGGTTGACCCAAAGATCCGTGTTCAAAACTTAATTCCCAGAACATCATTCTCATTTTCGTCTTGCTGTTTTCATACTTGTCTACCATGGTTACATCTGCTCAGTTGTGATCATTTTTGCTAAATTAAAAATAATGGCAAAGGACACACTGAAACTATTACTGTTTCTACTCTTCTAGAATTCTAGTTAAATGCAATAAACACAGGTAGTTTTACATATTACATTCTCATCCAAGGTGTACTTTATTGAAATAACCTTCTTATTCATATCTTGACCTCAACAACGAACAAAAAAAGAGGAAAAATAAAATTTTTAAAAACAGTCCATTGTGCATCAAAAACAGTTGTGTGGGAGTGTGTATGGTAATTGCATACAACTAATAATGTCAGGTGCTACTAAGGTTCTTTTTTTAATATATGTAAATTTTGGAGGAAAAGGTCTTTTTTTTTCCTTAGACACTAAAAAAATAGTTTCAGAATGAGAAAGTTCTGTAAATAGTTTATTAGTTTCCCTAGGGGAAATTTTCCTTTTAAAAATACTGTTGGTTCCCTTGGTGTTCCCACGAGTTTATAATGTTTACCTCCTGGATACGTCAGCATGGACATCTTTGACACAGTAGCACTGTCTCTTGCAGGGCTAGGGGCAGAGTTCATAAGCACTTAGGTCCTATTTGGAGAGCCTGTGGGCTGGAACAGTTTATTCTTTGTCCTACTGGAAGAAACTAAGAATAACCTAGTGGGAAAGAGGCACAGTTAGGATACTTGTAAGACAGAGAACTCTCCTACTACTTGTGATTCATCATTTTCAATTTTTTTAAAAGAAGGATATATAAAATATAAATATTTCTCCCTAAATTAACACATATACTGTGTCTTTAAAATAATAAGAGCTTGCAATTACTTAAGTCAAAGTCCTTTGTAAGGTATCTCAAAACTATACTGACATCAAACAAATTTATCTTTATAGAGCAAGTATATCTTTATGGAACTTTTGTGAGGCTATTCCCCCCCCATGAATATTAATTAGGGTTGCCTAGAAGTCTTTTAGGACCAGATAGATATACAGTATATAAATGTCTATTTATTGAGGGTCAATTTCTTTCAAAATGTGCCTATTCATCTTATGTACATTCTTTGCTTATTGCCTGATCTGTTGATTAAACTAAAATGGAGCTAGAAAGTGAAGCCTCATGGGAATGTTATGCAATAGCCACATGAGGGCAAGAAGCCAGTGCATCTACTTTAAAAAACACAGCATTTGGCCCAAGTGAGACCCTTTTGGCTGCAGTATGATTGTGTGACTGGCACAGATTAGCTACATGAAGCTGTGTGTCATGCAAGCTGTTCACACTGCTTTATTGTAACATCCAGAAAGGTTCTTAACACCTTTTGAAGATGTCAACACTCTAGTTGCATTGTATTTCCTTTTAAAAGTCCTTCTATTTGAACTTAATCTTCTGTAATCAGAAGTGGTATTTTAGAAAGGTGTGAAGTTAGTCTGGTTTATTGTTGTGTGTGAGAACACTGAAAACGTAAACTGGAAGCAGCAGCACACTAGAAAGAGGTTTTGTATACTCCACAGAACATGCCACTGTGGGCCTGTGGTCATCAGTGTGGTGGCGGAGTTGGTGGACAAGAGAGTAAATACCTGAATGTAAATCCTTTAATGTGGTTATATTTTTATTTCTTTGAGGCACATTCGTATGCTACATGGCATAAGGCAGTGAAACACTGGTGCTGGGTTACTAAATATAACCATAGTACTGTCTCATCTCTCCGATTTTTCTTTCCTTCTCCTTTTCCTTAACTAATCCTTAACTTCTCCCTCCTCTCCCCCTCCTCCTCTCCTCTTCTTTCTCTACCCTTCCCCTCCCCATCCCACCCCTTCCCTCCCCTCCCCTCCCTTCTGTTCCCTCTCCATCTCACTCCTCCCCTCCCCTCTGTTCCCTTCCCCCCCCTTCCTTCCTTCCTTCTTTTCCCTCCTCTTTTTCCTTCCTTTTTAACTTCTTCTTTAAAAGGTTTCTTAAATACTTGAGGCACCAAAAAAATTTAAACTGAAATAAATTTAGCTGCTTATTTCACCCTTAATTACCAGGGATGCCAAACACTTTTTTTCTTTTAATATTTATTTATTTGGTACAGGGTCTCACTACACAGCTGGAACTCAGTGATCCTGCTGTCTCAGACTCCCCAGGGCTGGGATGACAGGCATGCACCACCATGCCCGGTTTCAGTGGCTGGCTTGACACAGGGCTGGCACGGCATGTGATACTAGTGCTCAAACCTGGGTCCTTGCACTTGCCAGGCAGGCGCTTCTGTGCTGAGGCCTCCAGCTTTCTCCTGGCCTGCCAAACACTTTCTAAAACACTTCCCTGGAAGTTAGTTCATTTGTTGCAAGGTAAATTCACTTTTAAGTAATTGTGTGACTTTGACCGGTCACTTCTTTGCTTTTTGTCTCCATTTTCTCATTTGATTATTTCAGAGGTTTGTTTGTGATAGATTTCAAGGACTCTCAGTGGAAAGCCCAGTGAGTGCCTCACCCATGCGTTTGCCCAGTGAATGTTTGTTTAGTTCCTACGCTGTTCCTGGTACTGGAGACATATGAGCAAACAAGGGAGGGAGAAGGGCCCCTTTTTGTACTTACACTTTAATGAAAGCAGATATATAGACAAAGCCGTTGAGAATATTAGAGAGTGCTGAGTGACTGGGGAAATAATAGAGCTATGTGGTTGGACAGCGCTGCTGGGGAGGGGATACAACTGTAAATAAGTCAGGGAGTGTGCTGTTCAGGCAGGGGAAAGCGTTCCAGACAAAAGAGCCTGGGGGGATTTCAACTGGAAAGCACCAAGGACATGATTGCAAGCCGGAGTTTGGGGCTCAGAGCCAAGTGCTGTGGTGGTCATTCGGAAGGTCTCCTGGTGGGTCATTTGGGTCACATGGGGATGTTTTGAGCAGAAGAGCAGCACCCCCTGACTTATATTTTAAAAGGTCATTACAGTTGCTACCCTGAGTAGGGGGTGAAGAGAAACAGGTGGAATGGTAGAGAGCACGAGGAGCAGAGGAGCCTGTTAGGTAGGCCGGTGGCTTCTACCAAGCGACTAACAGCAACAACCACAAGGGAGAATGCGGTTTGGCAGTAGAATCAATAGGGTTTTCTCATGAGTTAAACATTGGATACAAAGGGGGACTTAAGTGTAACTCCATGGTATTTTATCAGAAGAACCAGGAAGATAGAATTGCAATAACTGTTTTGGGAAGTAAAAAACATGTCATAAAAACAGACTTCAGGAAGATCAAGAATTCAGGTTTGGACAGGTTTTGAGAGCTAGTTCAGACATTGAATATATATATTTATTTGTTAATATATATCCAACAGATGTGCCAAGGACAAAGTTAGTCAGGATGGATTCAGAGGTCTGGGTAATGGGACTGGCGGTGTCCTTTGGTACTCGACAGCCTTTACGTCACCAAGAGCCAAGGCACAGTGGTCTGTGCTGGCCTGGGTGCAGGCACGAAAGAGCTCAAGGTCTGTGCCCTGGTGCAGTTCACCATTATGAAGTAGAGAGATGAGAAGGCTCGGAACCTGGTGCCAGGGGCCGGGGAGATGGCTCAGTAGAATAAGTGCTTTCCTGGCAAGTGCAGAGGCCTAAGTTCAATCCCCAGTTCTGCAAATAAATAAATAAATAAATAAAAGAAAAATAAAAATAAAAAAGAGAAGGATGCCAGGAAGGAGGACGTAGGGAGGTAGTAGTTGAATCAGAGGAGTGAGGAGTCCTGGGGCACCAGCAAGAAAGTATTTCCAGAAGGGACCTCTTATTTCCAAAGCTGCAGAAAAGTTAAGTGGGATAGTGACTTGGAAGAAACTGATCAATGACTTCGAGGGAGGCAGGTCTCCACTTGAGCCTGGTGGTAGGTCCTCGCAGCTCTGGGCTATAGCAACTATGCAGATATTGTCTGTGAGCCTTGGCATCAGAAAGACCCCCATTTGGGAGCCAGTGCCCTAAGGAGAAGCATGATTGTCACGGAACATGCAAAGCCCAGTAGAGTGTGTCAGCAATGGGAATCAGGCCCCTGTACCTCTGCTGTGTCACCCTCAGCTGCACAGGGGCAGGGGCAGGATAAGAAGCCTGGTAGATGAACCTGGGTAAGGTGTTGCCAGATAACCATGTGTGGGGAAGAGAGATCAGCCGGGAAGGCATTGGGCTCATTGACCATGAAGATGCAAAAGTGAGGGGAGGTGGGAGGAGGCCTATGTGTAAGCCTGGTGAGACTGAAGGGTCACTGGGGTTGGGGATCTAGAGAGCGGCATCATGGGAAAGAGTTTCAAATGTGACCTGCTCCCTGCTGGTGTCCAGGACGGAAGTCTCAGATGGAGGAGGTGCAGGACGAGCTCATCCACAGGCTGACCATTGGGCGGAGTGCCGCGCAGAAGAAGTTCCAGGTGCCACGGCAGAATGTGCCAGTCATCAACATCACCTATGAGTCCACACCGGAGGACGTGAAGACCTGGCTGCAGTCGAAGGGCTTCAACCCCGTGTGAGTGTTGTTGTCACCTTGGGTGTCCGTGTGAGGAGCGCGCCTTCTTTCTTCCTAAGTCACTGACGTGCCACAGATAGCTCTTAAGAATACCAGAGCCCAGGCTGTATCATGGACTTCTCTACTCCGGAAGAGACTGCAGCTCTTCTTAGCTAAAAAGATCTGAGTAGGCAGGAGCATCTCATGATTCCAGCTGGTGGTCTGTTTGTTATTGGTTCCTCAGGCGGCTGTCAACAGTTATAAGGCCTGGTAGCTCTCTACTTTCACCCTCATTTGATACACAGCGTAATCTTTCATTTTCTTCTTCTTCTTTTTTTAATCTTTACTTATTTGTATATTGTGTGTCTTGCTATACAGCTCAGACTCACAGTGATCTTCCCATCTCAGCCTCTCCAGCCCTGGGATTAGAGGTGTGCATCACCATGCCTGGACAGGGTGGCCAGCTCAGCGCACCTGGGCTTCCAGGGTGGCTCGGCATGTGGTACCAGGGATCAAATCCAGGCCCTTGCGCTTGTCAGACAGGTGCTTAGACCACTGAGCTATCTCCCCGGCCCCAGTCCTAATATGACTCCTTGGATCATGTAATGTGGTACAGAAGCTTTTCTTCTAATAGGCTACCTAAGATCAATAGAGAGCAAGTAATATTGCTTATCATCAATAGGCAAAATAATTTTAATAGAGATTTCTTTCAGTAAACCCATGACAATGGTAGTATTTATATTCTAGATGTCCATAAACATTTTATGTGTAGTTGGTACAGTGAACTATTTAAATTATACATATTCTAGAAATCTTGACATACATTCATTTACCCAGCATGATTTTATTTTATTTTATTTTTTATGGTACCAGGGATTGAACTCAGGACCTTGCACTTGCCAGGCAGGCACTTATGCCACTGAGCTACATCCCTGGCCCTACCTATCATGATAGACATGCTGGGGGTTAACCAACTGCCAGACTACCAGAAAACTCTACCTTCCATAAAAGACCATATTTTAAGGAATCAATACTGAGCAATATTGGAGTGCATGCCAACTGTCTTCTGGTGCTTTATAATCAATGATTTTGTTAAAAAAAAAAAAAAAGAAAGAAAAGAAAGGAATCTCACAGCCAACTGTGTGATGGGTACCTGGTACTGTATTAACTACTGCATTTGATGAGTGTTCCTTTGTGTGAAAAAAAAACAGGTTATGAGCACAGGCAGAACAACTGGTTTTGTTGGGGTTTATTTTTGGCATTATTTATAATGCTTTGGGGCTCCCCCCCCACCTCTTTTCTTTTTCAGGACGGTCAACAGTCTTGGCGTATTGAATGGTGCACAGCTTTTCTCTCTCAACAAAGATGAACTGAGAACAGTGTGCCCCGAGGGGGCCAGGGTGTTTAGCCAAATCACGGTGCAAAAAGCTGCTCTGGAGGTAGGAATCGGCAGCCTAAGGCAGTCGCGGAAGGCGGTCGCGGCCTGGAGTGGGGATGTGTTCCTATAGGGGCAACTATGCAGACGGCTGTTATTTTTCTGTGTTAGCCAAGTTCCCTTTCTTCCAAAGCTGAATTTAATTTGACTCAGCCTTTATCACTTTGTCCCTGGAGACCATCAGTGAGCAGTTGGAAGAAAGTTAATGTATTATAAATGTTCATGGCTTGGAGCTTGAGCACATACTTTGAGGCATTTAATGAACATCATTTCGTGACTGCAGCCACATAGCTTAAATTTTGACCAAATAAGGGAAGCTCATATCTGAGTGCTTCAAGAGGCCACAGTTCTTTAGCTTATTCTTGATACGTAGTTGGGAGATTTTAGTAAGTTATGAGTTAGGAGGTTGAAAATCCTGGCTGTGTATCTAGTAATACCTCTAAGTAATCTCAGGGGAAATATTAGGGATCAATGAAAAACAGAGGGGCTGGGGAGATAGCTCAATGGAATAAGGGCTTCCCTGGCAAGCACAAGGGCTTGAGTTCAATCCCTGGTTCCGCAAAAAAAAAAAAAAAAAAAAAAAGAGAGAGAGAGAGAGAGAGAACTCTGAAGAATACTTTGTCATACTTGTATGAATGCAGGAGAATAATGTTTGCAGATTGGATATCCTTAATTTTCTCCTAGCCTGCTTTGCTTCCCACAGCCAGGTAAAGGTGGTATTTTCCAATTGGCACATCCTACAGCTATTAACAGTTGTGTGAAAATTATACTTGGACTCAGATGAAAGGATGTAGGTTTTGGCATGCAAAGGATACATAATTATCTCTAGCAGGTATATTATATAAATTCAATAGTGAAATAGCATAAGCCAGTCTCATGCATATAACCCTGGAACCTTTCACAATCAAGAGAATTTATATTTCTGTTAGAAGTTTGTCCTATGAAGCTGATCTTGGGGATTTAATAGAAGGGATTGATGATTGTTTTCTGTATGTTGAGTATGAATAAGGGCCATCCGGTTTCTCAAGATATTTTGTTACCATTGTACATCCTAATGTTTTTTAGGAGTATGTAAATTACTTCTTAAAGGTATGCTACAGAATTCCACATTCTTAACTTTCTGAATGGCTCCATTCCAGCTGAATAGCTCCTTCTGTGAGTCACATGCTGTTGTCAGTTGCTAGTTTCTTCCCGTGCTCGCTTGCTGCCAGCTCTCTGTGTGCTTGGGGCAGAGGCTGGCTGCTGGAGGTGGTCAGGTTTCTATGCTCCACATCACCTGTGCTGAGATCAGACCCACCTTCCTGATTACTGACTGTGTTGCCTGGAACTTCTTTTTCTTTTGTAAAAGACCTTTTATTCATTTATTTATTTGGTAGGCAGTCTCACAATGGAGCTTGGATTCATAGTGATCCTCCTGTCTCAGTCTTCCCAGTGCTGAGATTATAGGCGTGCCTGGTTTTGGTGGCCAGCACAGTGTGCCCAGGATTCTGGGGCCAGCATGGCATAAGGTACCAGGGATTGAACCCAGTTCCTTGAGCTTCTCAGGCAGGCACTAACTGTCATGCTATCTCCCCATCTCTGCCTGAAACTTCTGGTTCACAAGGATGTGAGGGCTGGGACACCAGAACAGCCACTGTTACCAGGAGGTCAGCAATGTCTGAAGGGAAGCTTGGCTTTCTGAGCCTACTCCTTGGCCTGTTTTCTAATCTCCTACTAAAGGAAGATGAGGATTTCCCTTGATAATGAGAAGTGTTTGAAAAGTTACCGTATTGTTTGTCTTATTTGCATGCATGTGCTCTTTCAAGGAATCTAGAACATTCCATATGCACTATTGATCTTTTATAGAGTTCCTATAGAAGATGTGGTGGTGGAGTTGTCTCAAGAAATTTTACAAAATGCTTAGTTATTAGTTCTCATAATTGGTAAAGTCCAAAGCTTTACTTACATGAGGGGAAGGTGTTCGTTTTCCTGGGGAAATACTGGAAGAAAGCCACAATTGACTTTTACTCTGAGTCTTTTTGTGACATGACCCACTGTTGACTCAGCCAGTAACCACCTTGTCTCCACCATGTTTTGTTTTCTAGGATAGCAATGGCAGCTCAGAATTGCAAGAAATTATGCGAAGACGACAGGAAAAAATCAGTGCTGCTGCTAGTGACTCAGGAGTGGAATCTTTTGATGAAGGAAGCAGTCACTAATTTGTCCTGTATTTGTTTGTTTTAAACTCCATTGTTCTTGGCATTATTCCAACATGCTCTGTTTTAAGAAGCCTTGAAGAGGAGATCAGATTTGCTTTTCTTGGTATACATAATTTATTGCCATAAAATAATTCATTCCTGAGTAAACAGGGGACTGGCTTCAGGGCCCATTACTTTTATTAAAGCTGAAAAAAAAGTCTCAGGCTGAATGTTTTGACCTTTGGAAATATTTTTTTCTGCTTTACTGAGATGAGGTTTCCTTTATTAATTATTTAATCCCATCTCATTGTATAAGTAGGAGTTGATTTTTTTTTTCTTTTTGAAGAGTAGTGAATTTATTCACTGCAGCAAAGCAAAGATCCCGTCTCTTGAGTCAAAATGTCAACAGTTTCAGTTTTCTATAACCATAGTGTCTGTCATTCAGCTCATTTAGGCCAGCGACTGCTAGCCTAGGATTCTCCTCTGGCACAGTGAATGATAGATTGATGTGAAGTTCTTAATGCCAACTGTTTTAAAACATTTGAATGCACTGTAAAGTACAGCTTGGGCTTGGAACGTGTAAACGTAAACCTATGATACACTCCCAGGACATTTTCTTTGTCATGGCTCTGTTGATTCCAGTTCCTTGCATAGCTTGTATTTGGAGTTAGTTTCTATTCTGCCTATTACGTATACTATGTTCTCATGTAGAGAAAGCACAAATGGAAAGAGATCACATGCCCTCAATCTGTCCAAGGACATAGCCCGCATAGGCGTGCACTACAGTATTTTGCTTAATGAAGGGCCTCAGTTATGAATATTGAGCTAAGTAGTTTAAAGGACACTGGGGCCACTTCATGTGTGTATCTGTGTCAAGTCTTTCTGCTAATTAGAAGCACTTAATCTACATGTACTTTAATCCTGTGAGTCTAGATAAAGAGAAGAAAGATACTTAACCTTCAGCAAATGTTATTTTTTTGAAACACAATCTTTGTCATTAAATGTTATATTATTTCGCCTATATAAACCAGATGTTATGTAAGAATGTTGTATATTTTAACAAATCCATTTAGAGAGATTATCTAGATTCATTAATTTTTCATAGTGCCTTTTTCGCATAAGTCAGTGGGAAAGTCTGCAATAAACAGTATTTGCTGTATGTTAATAAGTGGCTTTTGTCTCATTGACAAAAACGATGTCTCTTTTGTACACTGAGGCCTGGGATTGAATGGAGTAGAAAAAAATAGAGGTCCGCTGGAAAACAGAACTATTCCTCAGTGGGTAGAAACTGTTGTAGAATGCTTTTTTCAACTGGTTCTCCTCTTTAGGCCTCTTTTATTTCATGTTTTCCTGCTATCATCTACTCAAATTTGGTAACAGGAGTGAAAATTTATTTAACTCATAAATGGAATTGCTCAATACTTCTATAAAATTGCTTTACTACATCTCTACAATAACTTTGTGAGTTGTATTTTTTAATCTTTTTTATGTATTTGTTTGGTACGGAGTCTCCTTATGCAGCTTGGACTTGTAGTGATCCTCATGTTTTCAGCCTCCCCATGTCATAGTGCATGCTGGGATTATAGGCATGCACTATGACACCCAGACTCTGTGGCCAGAACAGCCCACTCTGTGGGTGGGGCTGGTGTAGAATGTGATGCCGGGGGTTGAACTGCAGTCCCTGCACTTGCCTAAGCACGCATTTTAGTCTGCTGAGCTATCTCACTGGCCCTGTGAGTTGTATTTTTGTAGATAAAGAGATGTAGCTTCTTAGATGTTGAATTTCCCGAAATGAAGGGGAGTGTGGGGGTCTTTCTTCTTCTGTCTGCTCCACTCCATCACGGGGCCCCTTGGATAAAGTAGCGCAAGCACTGGGATGATAAGAGCGATTTGTTTTAGCTCTTTTTCATTTCATAAGCATGGACATGTTTTTTAGCTAAGCCCTTATTTAGAATCTCTGACCATGTAGGAATAAGAGAAAGAAAATAAAATTAAAACATTAAGAGAAACTGTGTGCAAAGAAGCAAGTCTGATGAGATGAGAGCTAATGTAGTTTATGTCTTCATGTTGTAAAATATCAAGAGAACATATCAAAGCCATAGTACTTTCAGACAGCAGTCACCTCACTTAGGGAGGCAGGGCCAAGAGAAGGAATTAATGGGATGGAACCATGAGGGAGAGGCACTGGTGTGGACCTAGACATCTGGAGGGTTTGGTTAGTGGTGCCTGAAAAATATGAGTAAAGAAAGTTAGGGAAGGGACTGGCCAGATAGTGCAGTGGGCTAACGCGCCTGCTTCAGCAGAGTGCAGTGGCCTGGGTTTGATCCCCAGAGAGCTGTGCCGGCCTGTCCTTGGGGTGCACTGAGACATTGACAGACTGGACGCGGTGGCACACACCTATAATCCAAGTGCTTGGGAGGCTGAAAACAGGAGGGTAACTAGGAGTCTGATCTATGTAGTGAGACCCTGTACATCCTGTAGCCCGTGTACTAAATATGTGAAAGAAGAGAAAGAAGAGAAGGAAGAGAGAGAGAGAGAGAGAGAGAGAGAGAGAGAGAGAGAGAGAGAGAGAGAGAGAGAAACAAAGAAAGAAACAAAGAGAACAAGAAAAAGAAAAACTTGGGAAACAAACCTATGAGAAAGTGGTATAGCTTAGCTGGTGATCTCACCTCTGGAGTTCAGGAAAGAACTGATGAATTTAGAACATAGTTCAGACAGATCCATGGTGCTTGGACATGAACTTTTGAGGTAGATACAGCAGCTAGCTAGCTAGTGCATGACTCTCTAATGGCACTGCCTGTGGCAGTGTGGAGAAAAACGACCCTAAGAGCCAACTCCTGGGAAATATGTGGACAAGACTGGATATTAGGTGATATTGGTAGGAACAAGAAGTAACATGGGCGTGAAGGACCCCACCACACACACCAGCCTTCTGTCTACCTGTAGCACATGCAGGGGACAGATTCTGTCAGGCCGACCTGGGAAAAGCCTCAGTCCCAAAGGTAAGAATAAATGGGTAGGTTGGAGACTTCGAGAATAACCAGTAACCAGCCCATTCCAATTTATGGTTCTTTAGCTTCTTCTGCATACGTATTTGAAATTCCACACAACAATGAAAATGAAAATTTTGTGATCTTTTCTAGCATGTTGTAATCATCCTCTGTTATGCAAAAAACATGTAGCTGCATTTAATATAAATGACGGGTTAAATAGGCAAAAGGAGAACGCTAGGATAGCACAGATGTGAGGCTCGGAGCCACATCCACTCCGAGGGACAGGGAGCAGAGGGAAGGCTTGTGGTTATCAACATTTAGGAGTCTGGGAGGAGGATGCTAGGATGCGGGATATGGACCCCAAGAGGAAGCTTCTATAGAAGAAGGCCCCTGTACAGCTGGAACAGATTCCCTTGTGGCAGGGACTCTGGCCACTGACGAGGATCTCTGAGGGAGAGCAGCCATGTTCGTTATGAAGATAAAGGGGCAGAAGCTGGAAAGTGTGGAACCTCCTGCTGCTGGCATCAGCTGTTGGTGCCAGAGTGAAGAGCTGGGCCCTTTGGTGGCTTAGGCCATCAGATTATGCTATGCTTTTGTACAGTTTGATTCTTATTTCGGTGTTCATTGAGTTTCTCAGAACTGTGAGATTAGTTTTTATTATATCTGGAAATTTTCTGATCGTTATTATTTGCTGCCCGCCTGCCTGCCTTCCTCTCTTCCTTCCACTTCTCCACGTTCTGCTGCTGCTTGTTGGAAGACTCCAGTTTCACACATGTTAGGTTGTTTGAAGTTTCCCCAAACTCATGGATGCTTTGGGTCACTTCTGTTGCTCTCTTCTAAGTTCACTGGCCTCTTCTCTGAAACTTCTACTCTGCTTTTACTCACTTGAATTATAAGTTTTTCATCTCAGACATAATTTTTAATTTCTAAAATCTAACTTGTTTTCTAAAAATGCATCTTTTATGTCTCTACCTAACTTGCTCAATATCTCCTCTGATTTATCAACTGTAAGAAATAGAGTTAAAATCGTCCTGAAAAGCAATCTTAGGGAAAAGGCAAAATAGAAATCTGTCTTCCTGGCATGGGCTAGATCTGTCAGATACAACTGCTTACAATTGAAGCCTACTGAAAGTTTGCAACTTCTTTTTCTTTTTAATGTATTGAGTGCAGGGTCTATAGATCTCACTGCACAGATCAGACTTGTGGTGATCCTTCCTGATTTTTTAGTATCCCAAGCACAGGGATTACAGGTGCGCACTTCCACTCCCAGTCTCATTCTCCATCTCAGGGTGCCCTGGGGGCAGGGGTAGCACAGGACGTCGGGGATTGAACCCCAGGCCCCTGCAACTGCCTAAGTGGGTGCCTTAATCTGCTGAGCTATCTGACTGGCCCAAGTTTGCAACTCTCAAAGAATAGTTGGATATAAATTTTGCACAGTAGCAATTAATTTTTTCAGTCACCAAAATTAATAATCAAACAAGCTCTTACTGGAGCAGCTACGCTCCTGCCATCCTAACTCTCAGCACCTGTGTATATTTTCTTGGATGAGCACACACCAAGACATGCATAGACAGGAAATGGAGGGCAAGAGGAGAAAGAAAATGAAGTTCCTGCGAACAGTGGTGCACCTACTAAAGACTAAAATAGCTAATGATACCCAAAGAACTAAGAAAGACATGGAGAAAGAAAGTCAAGAAAACTATATATAGGTGTTATGGTTTGTGTCTAAATGTCTCCCTAAAGTCTCATGTGGCCATAGAGATTTTATGGAGGTGGCCGAATCTATGGTGAGTGATTGATTCATGGTTTAATGCTGGGATTAAGGGTGCTGGGACTAAGGAGAGGTGGTTCCTGGATCAATCTTCTGATTGGATTGGTACTGCTATACAGTATAAGGAATAAGAAGAGGTGAGGCTTGTCTGTCTGTCTCTGTCTCTCTCTCTGTCTCTGTCTGTCTTTGTCTCTGTCTGTCTGTCTCTCATTGTATTTGCTGTTTTCTATCACCATGAATGGTTGCCCTCTGCCATGTGCCACCCTGCCTTGGAGTCAGCCAGTTATAGACTGAAACCTCTACAAACTGTGGGCTGAATAAACCTTTTCTCCCTTAATTTTGGGTGTCAGGTATTTTGTCTAAGCTATGAGAGAAACTAAGACACTATGCCAAATGGAAATTGCAATGAGAACAATTTAAAAGATACTACAGTTCTTCTTTTTCATCACAGATATTGTAATTTCTAATTTCTAACATCTAGAAATAATAAAATCTAGGAATAATAAATGAAAATTTAACTGGAAGGAGTCAAAGAGTGGAACAGGCAGAGGAAACCTGAAGACACGAGGCAGATTAGCAAATTTGAAGAGTAGGAAGAAGTAAGATTGATGTAAATGCAGCCCGAGACACGGATGGGGCACTAGCAAATAATTTAACATGTAGATTGTGGGAACCCTTTAAGGAGAGGCAGTGAGAATATTGAAAGAAAGCTTACCAAAAAATTCCAAATTGTATGGAGGATATGAATATGTTCAAAATATTTATTATTTACATTTATCCAAAATATTCATGAATATATCAAAATATTTAATTCCAAATAGTTTGAAATATAAAAGGCAGAACCATGATATAAATTATCAGAAGACAAAAACCAATCAGGCATGGTTGTGCACACTTGCACTCCTGGAACTTTGGGAGGCTGAGTGAAGAAGAATCCAAGTTTAACCCCAGTATGGGAAGCTTATTAAGTTAATGTTCCTGTCTCAAAAATATGAAGTTAATAAAGGGGTTAGGTATGCACTTCAGTCTTCAGTACTGCCAAACTCCAAAACAAAAACAAATGAAACGAGGCAAAAGCAAGAGGGAGGTGACATCCCAGACGAGGGATTCGCAACCAGATGATCAGATTTCTCATCAGCAACTGGAGTTAGCAAGCAGGGGACTGGCATATTTGAAGTGCAAAAAGGAAAAATAGAAGCTTTAAGTCAAGATCTCTATTTAGTGAAAGTGTTCTTTAAACTTGAAAGAAAAATTAAAGACATTCCCATAAACAAAAGCTGAGGAAATTCATTCTTACTAGAGTTTCCCTACCCCTTTCCCAAAAAAAAAGCAAAAGGAAGGGTGAAATAAAAGGATGCTGAATATGAAGCCATATAAAATTATAAAGATCTCATATATATATATATATATATATATATATATATATATATATATATATATAATATATACATTCAACACTTATAATTCATACATATATGTATGAAGTGTTGATATTGTAATAATGATGATAATGGATAATTCTATGTTTTCTGCAATTTGACAGACATTTTAAAAACAAATATTAGGCTAAAAATTATATCTGATTTGTAGTTCAACATTTGCATTAAAAGCATTAATTTATTCTTTTGACACAATGCATAAAATTATAATTTTGTTACATTAATATCTGAAAGGGTGACAGCTATTAAAGGAAAATTTGTGTGTTGTTGAAGTTAAACTGGAATAGAATGCTATAAATTTAGGACATTAATGCAAACTCCATTATAATCACAAAGAAAATACCTTAAGATGTACACAAAAGGAAATGAGAAAGGAAATTATGTTTTACTATAAAAATCAGTTAAAGACAAAAAAGTAATGCAGGAATTATAATAGGAATATAATAAACTGTAAATAATGAAGGAATTATAATTTTGCAGTTATAAACACTTTGGCGTCCAGTAACAGACCATCAAAATAGATGAAGCAAAGCAATGAAGGTAGAATCAGTTCTCTATTCTATTTTTCCATTCCTTTCCGTTCCATTCCGTTCCGTTGCGTTCCGATCCACTCCACTCCACTCCACTCCACTCCACTCCACTCCACTCCACTCTTGCACCCCACCCTACCCCTCCCCTCCCATACCCTCCCATCTCCTCCCGTCCTCTCCCCTCCCCTCTCCTCTCCTCCTCTCTCCTCT